>WOGP01003158.1:0-15589 GCA_015342065.1 Leptinotarsa undecemlineata
AACCTGCTTCAATATTGGATATACGGCAGAGAATAATAAATATTTGTAGAGATATTGACGTTACTGTGTTCAAAAATGTTCGGCTTGAAATATTGGATAGGTTGTTCGTATGTCAAGAAGTTCAAGCCAACCATTTCGAGCATATTCTGAACTGATCTCAAGCTTATTACTTCACACATTAAAAAAATGCACTGTATACCATTTGTATAGAAATTGTACCGGATTAATAAATATTGGGAGAGTCATCTTTTGACCCTGTGAAGTATTTAATTATTATGCATATGTTACACAGGCAGTACTATCCTTCAAATGAAAGCTGTTGAAATTTCATGATATTCTACTCATAAGTTTGTGAGTTATTGTGCTAAGTACTTGTACAGTACTTCTGATATTTTCAAAGCAATGAATCAAAAACAATTTTGTGTTTCATTATTAGACTGCTTTCTGATGGGAAAAATACCGTTCAGGCGAATAAATGGCTTGAAAATTGTTTTAAGGACACCGTTCCATCATAATCATCAATAAAACGTTGATTTTGTGACATCGATGATGCAAAACGCAGTGGACGTCCAAATGAGGCAGTTACACCAGAAAATTAAAAAAAAAATGATCGAAAAGTAAAGTTGCGTGTGTTAGCTGGCATTATGAAGATATCAAAATAACGTGTTGACTTTATATTGCATGAGTATCTGACTAAGATAAAGCTCTGTTCCAAGTGGGTGCCGCGCGAGCTCACTTTTGAGCAAAAACAAAAACGTCTTGATGATTCTGAGCAGTGTTTGGCCATGTTTAAACACAACAAACCGGAATTTTCACGTCGATATATGATAGTAGATGAAACATGGATCCACCACTTCACTCCGGAATCAAAACGATCATCATCTGAGTGGAGAGCAACTGTTGAACCTCATCCAAAGCGCCAGATTTGGCTACCAGCAATTAATTACTGGCTGTTCGCAGACCTCAAAAAAGTGCTCATCGGTAAAACATGGCAATTGAATAAAGAGGTTATAGCTGAAAATGACGCATATTTTGAGGTTGAAGATAAATCGTTTTACTAAAGTATTATTGAAATGTAAGAGCGGAAAAACGTGTTTTGTTTCATAGGCTCGGGATTTTTCAGCCCATGTGTTATGTATCGCATATACAGCTTGTCAAATGTGAGAAGAGCTTTTTAAGCTCTGACAGATACACGACACGAACCTTATAGGTTCGTTCTGAACCTATAAGGTTAAATAAGAAATTATGAATGGACTGACCCGTTATTTGAAGAAAATTAACACTTTCCAAATATTATACAATAAAAATGTTTGTTAAAGTTGTGTTATTATTATCATAGATGGTACAAATGAAAAATGGAAACAGAATATTGAACTCATTTCATTGAGCAAAATATAGCTATTCGTAGCAGAAGTTTTGCTATATTAGAAAAGTAATTGATTGAAAGACAAAACTAATATCTTAGAGCCGTGAAACTTTTCTCAACCACCGTTTCACCAACCAAATTGAAGTCATTTGGACATGATCTGTACGTTTGTCGATACTCTATGAGGTTTTTGTCTTTTCTTTAAAATATAAGATTTTGCACAAAATAGGTTGGAATTGAGTAAGTTCAGGTGGAATTGAAAATATTTTTTTCTAGAAATGAAATATCACTGAATCCAACAGCGAAAATAAGCAGTTAATTTCGAATGGGCGTAAATACAGTTCAGTCAAAAAATATGAAGAGGAAGATGAAATGTATTGAAAAATGTCAGTATTGTATGGAAAATTCAAGAGTGGATATTTTTCAGAAAGAAACAAGGATTTTTCATTAATGAAATATTCCACTATGTAGAATTACTGAATTCTGTTTGGAAACAAAATGAAGGAACAAATAAATAGAGGATATATATACTTCATACTTTATACCTGTGAACAGCGAAAAGAATACCTACATCTATTTCTCAACTTGTATCTTTGTACTCCATCCTTTTTTTTTCTCTAATCACCACTCACGAGTTCAGACCACAAGTTGATTTTTTCCAACCGAACTTCAAAACTTTTACTCATGTATTTTATCCCCGTTTATAGATGCAATTATAGTTAATTTTTAATCAAAATTAAAGTTTGTAATTAATTTTGTCTTCAAGAGTTTATTGAAATAACATAGGACCTTCGAGTCCCATCAATTGTCGCGAACTGATCGCATACGCTCTTGTGCATTGAACCTCTACATAATTCCTTTTGAATTATAAACTCTCAGTTTTTGGATTAATTTCATTGACACTGTTGTTTTGATAAATTTTTAAGAAAAGACGGAATTTCTCATATCTGAATTTTGATACGCTTGGATAATATTTCGAGACAGGTATCCTCATCATGTACTTCAACTCACCGAATAGCTTCAATTTCTTCATCTTTTTCTTGGAGACGTTTTTCAGCTTCGTGGCGGAATTGAGCCAGCTCAGCAGAGAGACGTTGTCCACGTTGTTCTTCTGCTTTACGTCCCTATAAAATGTTTTATAATTAATAAAAGAGAATAAAACACATTTCAAATACAGCAGTTTAACATTTTTTCAACATTGTAATCATTCATTCTCAATCTGTTTGTTACTAAAGCAAGATATTAGAATAATTATTTCTTTATGGCTTTTGAGGTATCTCTTCAAGAGCAATTAACCAGTAGACACTTGTTGCTTTCACTAATGGTGATTTTGCTTCCAAAGCGGTATAATAGGTTAAGGAACGTTAGGTCCAAAGTGAGTGGGTCTATTCGATTTTCCATCGTAACCCACAAGGGTTTATTGTGACTCACACCTATTCACACTCGACCAAATAAACTCAGTTTCTCAATGAAGCCAATTTGTTTGTATGAGTGGTCTTTCAAGTCAGATGGAAAGAGTATGGCTCTGCCGAAATGTAAAGTCCTGATTCTGTCCCTAGCGGGGCAGATACGAAGTATATCCTCTGCTGTATAATAGATAGGACTACTAGAATTTATCTGCTAATACTACTTGCAGCTGCAAGTAACTTTCAGGCACAAACTGAAATAAAAGCCCTCTACATTGAAACAAAGCTGAATTGCATAGTTCAATGTCCATTGTGGTATACATCAGATTTTTTCCTCAATCATATCATACACATTTTATTCACCCATTTTGCTATTTAAGGTAGATGGAGATCCATCAATAGATAGGTACTCACAGCTTCTGCTTCTTTGTAGGCAGCAGTAAGTTCTTCGCGCTCATTTTCCAAACGACGAAGTTCCAAATCCATTTCGTGAATGCGGCGAGTGAATTCGCTGATGGTGTTCTTGGCATCAGAGAGGTCATCTACGAAGAGAAGTATTTCATCAAGTATTATGTTAATAGGTAAACGTTATGTCAAATATTGTTCATTCTCGATTTGCACAAATCCCAGTTATAAAGATTCGATACTATTGATGTTTGTAAACAGTTGAATATTATAACAATTTTTAAACGTCAGAAAAAGTGAAATGACACCTTGAAGCGTACCGATTGTTATAATGAACTTAGAATCTGAACGTTGGGAATACAGTCGTGAAGCTGTTTAACTAAACTAGGTTTTCATAGCTTTCTACTACTTCATGATTTTTTGTCTTTCCTTTTCCCACACAATTTTGTTCAATGATGGAGAAGTAGGGAGCCAAAACGCTTCCTCCCAAAAAACTGATCTCTCCTGGAAATGTTCCCTTTTCAATTCATAGGTATTCATGTTTTTTCTGTTTATCAAAAACAGTTATTCAAAAGTGACTATTGATTGTTCCCCTTCAATATTAACATTAATGTTTGTAATGTTTAGTGTTCCTCAAGGATCAATTTTTGGACATATATCTCTCTCTTTGTTCTTTATTCGAACCCTCTTCTCGTAGTTGTAGTGAGCTGCGAAGGCCCTGGCGAAAAGTAAAAGGTCTATTGAAAAAGCAATACTTTCTCCATTGATGATAACACCCTTCCGCACGTTTGAATCAAATGAAAAAAAATGCTGACTTAGACGACAGTAACCTAAGAATTTATCGATGAGATAATCCATATTTTCAATTCAACTTGCTTGAAACCATCTCAGTATTTTTGATAATGTATGTCACGGAATCCGAATGATATGTCATATTTCTGGATCAACAGGCAGATTTCCATGAACTTGGGAAACTAGTTCAAACTCAATGATTCACAAGAGCCTAAACTTCATTCAAAAAAGAAAGTCATTATAGTTCCGGAAACCGTGTTTGTGAATAATAACTCAACAAATAAAATCGGTATTATCGCGGTACTCTCAAAATGTAAGTTCTGTTATTATGAATGTCATTTCCGACAATATATTTTTTATGAGTTACTCAAATTTTACATAAAATTGAATAACCAATTATCCATAGGAGAGTTATTTGAAAGTAAAGTAAAGTTGTAAAGTATATTTTAAAATTTTGTATAATTTCAAAGATGTTCATATCAACTATGTATGAAACTAGCAGTGTATCAGGTTAACCAGATAACCTTTCATAGTTTTAACTTAGTTGGTATGCCTTTTTTTTTAAGGAATTGATCCTTCGTAAAAATATTATTCATATTATTCGTATTATTCGTATATTCGCATTTTTCCATTTCCACAAAAAAATTTTTAGTATCTATAATCTTATAGATCAATGGATTGATTATCTGAAGTTACCATTAGAAGATTGTGAGTTCAAATCTAAAAGAAAATACTAACTTGATTTCTAGCTTCTCTAAACTGAAGGAGGTACATTGTTTTCGAGAGATTAATTTTAGGGAAAACATCATTTGAGCTTTCTACTTCTTCATCTTCATACAAAAATTATAGGAAACTTCCAAAGAAAGGAGGAAAGCAACGTCTAGTCAGGCGAATTTTGAAACAGCTGAATTTTAACTAGGTCTGGTCATGATGAAGTGCCCGTCGTCGTACTTAAAAAGTGCGCAAATGAAGTCGCACAAGTAGTTTACAGACTTTTCAAACTGTCCCACAAGTAACAAGTGTTTTCATCTTGTTGGAAGATTTCTCGCGTCCAGCCTGTTCCCAAGAAGAGCAATAGAAATCTTCCAAATAACTATATACTACTCGCTTTGTTATCAGTGATATCAAAAATCATGGAGAAAGCCGTAAACCACCATATCCTCAAATATTCGGAAGGCTTCAACATCTTGAGCGATCATCAATATAGCTTTCGGAAACAAAAATCACAGGTGATCTTCTATGTCACTCATATTTGCAATAACACAATTTAGAAACATCGATAATCCAGAGCGGTTGTGCTTGATATTTTTAAAGTCTTTGACAATGTGTGGCATGAGGGTTTCCTGGCCAAAATTTGATGCTATGGCTTGTCGGATCATTTTTGTGTATAGCTCTTCAGCTTCTTGAAAGAAGGTTTCCTACAAGTGGCTGTCAATGAATATCTCTCGAATACATTTACCATCAACGCTAGTGTTCCCCAGAGATCCAAATTGTCTCCAACCCTCTTGGAGACAATATGGATATTAGATATCAACGACTCATTGAAAAAATACAAGAATTCAAAATATTGCTTTGTTGACGACAGCACACTTGTCTCGTCATTCCCTTTGAATTCCAGGACATCGGCTGCGGATGCACATCTTCATCAGCAGCAGTAGGTTGCATATATCGATTAAGATCTAGAAGTAATTTCGAATTAGGGTGAAGGTACCCAGGTTTAATTTATTGCCACAAAAACCCAGGCATCGGTTTTTTCCAAAAAGATAAATATCTCCGAACCGGATGTAATAATGTAGGGATAGACAATTCCTCTTTCTGCTTCGATAAGTTTGTTGAGGGGTTGAAATGGAAACCAATATGTCTCGGCACAATCATGTCGCTGGAATTGCAAAGGCTGCTTCTCAAAAGCTTGGAAAACTGTTCCAAATTAAAAAACTGTACACACCTCAACAACTTTTGATGCTTTATAAAGCTCATATCAGACCTTCTTTGGTATATCGTTCTCATGTATAGAGCTCTGCCCCCTGAACATACCCTGAAGTTGCTGGATTCCATCAAGAAAAAAACCATCCACCTGAATGGAGACGCGAACATCACGTGCAACCTTGACAGCCTACACGAAAAAATACTATCGAGACAACTACTTTCATATGAAAATTGAATTATACTAAAATCATTCACAACAATCACAAATCTGTCACTCTTTCGGAAAATGAAACGCAACGAAAATGAAAACCATAGCATTAGAAGTTAGTTTGTTGGAATGTGCCATCTGCAAAAATATGTCCAGATATAATATTATCATTGTTGTTTGATGATAGAAATAGTTGTTCAAGTTGTTCCAAGATATTTTCATAAATAAATTCAAAATATGGTCAGAAAAATATTATATACTAACCTGCCAATTTTTTGTTTTCGCGTGCAAGTTGATCTTTCTGTTCCCTAGTCTTATCCAGCTCATGAACAGTTCTTTGCAGTTCAGTAACTTTGTTGCGAAGGTCACGTTGGCTTTGCTCGTACAATTGAACGGTTTCATCAAGACGAGTTTTCAGATCAATGTTGATCCTTTCTACTTGTTCTACACGTTTCTGCAACTCTCTAGCAGTATTGTTAGCCTTTTCCAAGTCGATGATCAGAACTTCTACTTCAGATTGGAGACGAGATTTCTGTTTCTCCAAGTTGTTGACTTTGACGGAAAGAGCTTCGATGTGTTCCTCCAGTTCCTGAATCCTGATGCTGTATTTGCGACGAAGCTCTTCCACTTCTTCGGCACGAGCAGCGGCTTCGGTTTCGTATTTTGATCTCCATATTTGCACTTCTCCTTGGGATTTTACCAGTTGTCTTTCTAGATCAAGACGGGCTTCACTTTCTTCTTCAAGTTGGACTCTTACAGATTCAAGCTCCACTTCAACCTGATGCAAATTGGCTTCCAGAAGGGAACGCCTTCTTTCGTCGTCTTCAGCACGACGGCGAGCATCTTCTAGTTGACCAGCAAGTTGTGATTTCAAGTAAATGGCGTTTTCGAGATTGACCTTGATGTCTTGAACTTCTTTGGTTAGTTCGATGTTTTCTTGGGAGAGACGGGTCTTGTGAGAGGTGATATCGACGATAGTGCGGTTGAGTTCTTCGATTCTAATATTGAGTTCAGAGATGGTAATTTCTAATTTTTCTACATGTTTGACAGATATTAAACGTTCCTTGTTCAGGCTTTCTACTTGAGAAAGAAGTTCGTAAACTTCACTTTGGAATTTGCTTTTTTCCTTTTCCGCTCTGAAAATTAAAAAGTGAATTGAGTGCCATGTAAACAATTTGAGACGAGTTGAGAGAATATATTATATAAAATATTCGAACTGTTAGCAGCTATAAAATAATATAAAAATAATTTCCTGTGAAAATAAATGATTTGTAAATTTTTTTCCACCATAAAACTAGTTCATTAATATTTTTTTATCTCCACTCAAGTATATTATCAACGACAAATAGCTTTTAAGGTATATATCTGAAGAGATTCTCTAATTTTTTATTTCCACTCAGGATATAAAGTAAGTAGTAGGTATCAACGCGAATACAGATCTATTCATTCCAATCATCACCATAACTGTCAACCACCTAGCCCCAGTCTTTAGGAGATTTATGAGAGCTCAGGAAATAAAATAAGTAATATCAAACGAATTTCTCTTCATAACTTTGGAAGTTACTCGTAGTTCATTTGCTCGCAAATACAGTTTTGAATTAAATTTTGTCCAAAAATATTGACAGCTTTCGAGAAGTGAACTGAGTTTTAAATAACTGAATCACCTGGATAAGTTCGTCACTCGCTAATATGTTTCACTCTATTGATCCGATCACAGAATATTACAGAATCTACTCTTTTCATCAGATATTTATAGGTCAATCTTGTGTGCCTGATTTTGACACGAGAAAGAATAACTTGATGTGTTCTTAGAATTAATTAGAATTAGAGTTCTGGAAAAACAAGTCTGGATTAATCTGTTTGACCTTGTTGTTTGTTAATAAAATCCATCTTTCTTTTCAGAGATATTGAACACAAGCAGTTTATTCGTATAGTTGTAGTCTTGAAAGAGGTTAGTGATAGGGTAAGACCATGTATTCCTATCAAAAACATCTGATTATTCGTTGAGTGAGATTGCTATATTGACGGGAGCCCAGATTATCTTGATACATTTATTCTCCTGAGCTGATTCCAATTGTTCTCTATAACTGAGAAGGGCATTTAAGGGGTAGGGTTGGTTGACACTTTAGACCACCCTGAGAGAATTAGTCAGTATAACTGAAGTTTTTTCAAGCCAAGAGTTGTTCATTAGATTCCACAAAAAGGCTCTTCACAGGCTGGTATGAAATTCACCCACACAAAGAGATTTGATAAGAGAGCTCGATAGCATGTCAGTAATGTATTCGTCCTTAGGAATCGTTTGGAAACACTTGCATTATATTGAGTCCTTTCTAACAGGAGTGTTTCAAATTCCTTATGTGTGAAATACAAATGACTTTTTATCAAGTGTCATTCAATAACTTTTATTTCTTCAACGAATTTCAGCTTCTAACCATTCAGTGTGAGACTCTGTGGTACTAATTATGATTTTTCTATTGACGAAAACTGAAATCCTGATAATATGACCATACCTTAATGCTTGAGAGAGCTTGTTGTGAAAGATTCTGTATTATATGTGTGTTCTTACCGCTAGCATAGAGAACCAAATCATCGGCATAGAGTTTAACTTTCACTTGACTCCTTATTATCATCCTCATCATTATTTATAATTTTGATAATGACTGTGAGAATCGAAACCACACTGAGGACTAAACCTCAAGGATTGTTAGAGTTTTCCAGTTGGACAACAAGCCGGTGACTCTTTTCGAGAATAATCTATTTTCCAGAAAATACACTATTTTCTACTATTTCAGCTAACTCAATATTTTTTTTACAGAGGAAACAAAATTATTCATCTGTATTTGTTGTTTTTCATGTTTATTGACCGTTATTCATTTTGAGAGAATTTATCAACGTTTCTGCGGTTGTCATCTTCAGAAGTATACACTTTTTGTAGTGAAATCGACAATGAATCGACCAAAAAATATTCATTAAATTCAACAGCAGAATATATATTCTGAATTACAGATTTCTAATAGTGAAATTAATGAGGCTCAGGAGTAATGAACCAAATCTCAATCGATGTTGACTGAATGACGTAGATAATTTGAATATTGATATAAATTGTAGATTGAATATTGTTCACCATGGTTTGACTTTTTTGTCAAGGTTTCTGGATGAATGTTACAGGCTCGGACTTCAATTGTCTGAATTGGTGTTAACAGATTTGAAATCTACGATAGAAAAAAATTAAATATAAGAATTATCATTAATTATTTTATCAATTCCACTAAAACATTATTTAATTTTTTTTTTTTTTTCATGAATGTTATTTCTATTAACGCTTTTTCTGAAGCTGAAAGTCCGAACTTGTAACAATCGTTTACTTAGTATAACATATACATTAAAGTTCTCTTTGCCAAGATAAATTTACTTGGCTATAAATAACCCCGATCTCTCATCTCCTACTCATTTTTCCTCTGCAAAAATATCTTTGGTTTGAATAATTTCATGATCATTTACACCAGGTTCTAGTTAAAATCCAGTCCCCGATTTTCCAATTGGAGGTTTGAATATTTCGTTTTATTGCGGATATTTTACATTTTATGTGTTTTCTATTCGTCTTTGGTCTCGCTTTTTAGCATTCGAATTCAATACCATCTTATATGTGATTCGATATTTAGTAATTATTCTTTGTTGAACCATCTCTTCCCTAGTCCAGGCAACTTATCCAAAAAGGGTAAATTTTCACCATAATTAATAGCAGGATTCAACATATGGAGTTCGTTGATGGAGTCATTGAAAATAATGATCGAATATAACGAAAAAAAAAACAGTTTTTAACTTTTGATGGTCATTTTGCAGAGTATTCATACTGAAACTGATGATACTGGGCAAAACTTTTGCAACATATGAGCAATTAAAAATTCAAAATGGCTCAAATTACAATTTTGTTTATTTCGCCAAATGCAGACAGCTAAGCTACTGAACCTTGAATGTTGAAATATGCAGGTAGGTTTTTTATAGCGTGAATAAGCATCAAAAAACGGAATCAGCAATTTCCACCACCAAGTGGGATAAAGAGAAGTTCAGTTTTGAAGTTGGAAACCTAAAGTTTTGGGTTGATATAAAAATATTGTAACTATTTGTTTAAAATGGTCTGTGACGAAACCTAATGTGACACACCAAATTCTAACGGCCTACTGATGCGTTGCGTCAAGTTAATGTTATCCTGATAGCTATACGTCCAAATTACTCACTGTGAAAGTCAAACTTTATCTATATAAATACTCCAAACGACCATTGTATTAAGTTTTATAAGAATTTGACAGATATTCTAAACTGAGCATTGTAAAAAAAATATTCAATGTTGCATATAGTGGCGACTACATAAGAGGTAGATATATGATATCGCGGACAATATAGCATAAATCTTTACATAAGTTCCACGGGATAGGTAGCGCACGCCAAGATAGCTTTCAGAGTGCAAGAATTTTTCGACTTACTTAATATTCTATAGTAAATTGTAGCCTATATGTTATTATGATGTAAGCTATATTTATGAAAAATTTCATTTAAGTCCGTTCAGTCGTTTAGGCATGGAAGAGCCACAAACATAATACATACATTTATCTATCCTCACCAACACATTTATAATATTAATATAGATTAGTTTAGACATAGATAAATTCAATTTGTAATTTTACGACTTTCAAAACTTAATATCTCTTTTTGTACATAACTTCGCGCTTGTTCGATATATCTATTTGCCACCAATTCATTCTTATAGATAGCAAAAAAATACACATTTCAAAGATAATAATGTCCAAGATGAAATAATTAGAAAAACTAGTGAAATACTTGATCTTGATGATGTCATGATAATGTTTACAAAAAACGCAATTATAAACGATAAATATGAACGTTTTCATGTTTTCATCAATTTCGAACCAATTTTGATAATTCCTTTTTCATTTTAGGATAGAGTAGCAAAAAATGAATAATTGTGACAGTAACAAGTACGGTTTGAAGTGACTTCAAACCCTAGAGAAAGAAATAAAGGTTCACCGTCATTTCAATTCTCAATTTTTTAAATTTTGTAGAGAACTCTCTGTATTTTTGATTTTTTTATTACATTTAAGAGGGCACCAAAATTAGTGAATATCTCTAACACAATTTCCGAAATTCATTTCTGAAACTTTGCATGCAGCTTCATATGTACTTGAACTGAATGACTGTGTCGATATAAAAATGTATTGATTATAAATTCATAAAACAGCTAATTAAAAAGGAAATAACATTTTGAGGGTGAAAACATAGAAAAACGTTGTTCCGTACGGCAAAGGAAACTTAACCGATATACACCCCTGAGATGTATTCAGGACATCAATTTTAACGATGCGTTTTACTTTTACTCACAAGAAAATATTTTTTTGCACAAGAGAGTATAAAAAGATATATTCATATGCATTTTTTTGTAAATATTTCAAATGATAATATCTGATAATTCAGTCTTTTCAATTTTTCATCAGATTCAGATTTTAAATCTCGCAAAGTAATCATTCTCAAAACTTTTACTAACTCTGAAATTTCGGTGAGGCTATCTGTGAAGTAGACCAAATAGCATTAAAAACTGGTTTTTTTTCGTCAAATCCAAACATGTTTTCCTTATTTCCCCAGTTTCTGAAATGGAAACTATCTCAATACTTTTCGTTGTTTTTATTTGCCAAACCCCATAGGTTAAATCCTGTTAATACTTTATTTCGGTATTTGGATAATACGCTGGTCAATTCACAGATGTGAAAAAAATAATTATTTTTTTCATTCTCCTACAAAAGAGTTGCTTAGTTTCAACACCGTCATACAGATTTGTTTGATTGAAATATGTTTCGGAATAGAAAAGTATCAAAATCAAATTAACTTGATTTGACAACTCTGACGATTTTCATTTGACGAATTTAACAGAATAAGAAAAAACTGAAAAATCCAATCCGTAAACTTATATAATATTTTTTGTCTATTGTCCTGGAACGGACTTTTTCCTGATCGAATGCAGTACATGCTTATGTTGATTCCGCAAATAGTTACTCTCTTCGATAAGATTGCACAATAGCCATATTAAACCAATTCCCCATTATATTTTCTAATCGTTTCAGATTGAAACTTATATGTATAGTAGTACCAGAAAGAAAGTATTTCTGCCATCACGAGTTTTGTTCCAAGAGTTTTGATAGTCACGCACTGGATTTATAAATGTAAATACTTGTTTTAACAACATATTTTTCCAATGAGATAATTTTCAGTTGATATAAAGTAATACTTATTTAATTGTTTGTTATAAGGTTAAGCCAACTATTTTTCTAAACTTCATTACACAATGGAAATTTAATGGCATTTAGTGACATTCTGCGAAACAGTTGGTCTTTATAGAAAAGCATTAGCCCAACATCCTACATAGAGTATAATTCATAAAATATCACAAAAAAGTGCCAACTTATCTCTTCAAAGGATGAAATATAAGGAGCACTAAATCAGATCTTTTCATTAACAAAATACAAGCTGAAAATTAGGATAACTAATAAGTTATGAAACCAAATCATATTTGACTAAAAGTAAATATAAAGAGTTCAGAAAGTGAAAATGAAGGTGAATAATTTCAAATGCATAAGGGCGGCGTGTTAAGAAAAAGAGATATACTTCGAAGATGATATTATAAGATGGGAATCAGAATTACTAATTTGAGTGAAAAATAGGGAAAGAAAAATGTATCAAATTTCGAGGTAAATAATATATATATAGATAAAGGTAGTCATAAGGTGAAGGAATTCGTCCACGTAGATAAAGTGAAACATGTGCATATCATTTATTTGCAATGATGAAAAAATTTCCGTTTTCAAACATGTTTAATACTCAACGTAGGATATCAAACATTGTTATTTTTCCAAAATTCATAAAATATTTGAGATTTTTGATATTTGAGATTCAAAGCATCAAAATATGTCACCTACATTTTATATTTGAATAATTTTGAAGAAGGTTAGAAGCAAATTTGAGACCAAAATCGATATTCATGATTTTTCAGAGAAAATAAGTTTCCGTTAAGTTTCCTTATCCAAGAAGAGCAAAACACCACGTTGATTTTGAATATTCCAATTTCTACATATGTCAACAGATTTGAAATCCAAAAAAAAGATGAATGAATGGAATACAAAGAATGGTAGAACCGTGTATATTGAATGAATCAGATGAAGTAGAGAAAAACATATATTAATATATAGATAAGGAATATTACTAATTATGAAATATGAAAAGGCCAATTTGTACAGGACACATTACTGTAAGTTCAAATGGAATTGAAATAATATAAGAATATTGGATGAAATATTTTTACTTTTGATTCAGAAGGTTCCAATTGTATATAAATTTTATATATGGATGTTTGGCTCAGAAATCGAGAAATCAATCAGATTTGTATTTGACAAAATTATACTTATGACAATAATCTTCAAAGATTTTTACTGATGTTTGTTTTTTTTCTTCGCATATCATATTTAAATGTAAAAAGCTGTAAAAATTCTTCAAAACAAGTTCAACCATAAGTATTTGAAATAAATTGAAAATGTAGAAAAAATGGTGTGGTTTCTACTCTCGGAATATATAGATCAAATGAATAGCCTCGTTTTGAAAGGTGTTTATCTTTCATCAGATTTACTATGCGATGTCTAATACAGAACGGTGAATCCGACCGAGACAAATATGGCAACGATACGGGTTACAGTTATTTATATCCCAGCGAAGTGATCCGGTCACAACCGAATTTCTCAGGTTTATTATTTTATCAACATTTTTACTTGAAAAAATATTGCACCAATATGTTATCGCTGAGAAGGCGATTCTATAGTTTGATGATGTAAAAGAAAGACTAGTTCCCTCAGTTAACACACCGTTTTCAATTGCATTTTAAATTCTGAAAAACGGTCATTCAGATGATCTGTGGCCCAATATAAAATTAATCGATTGAAATATACATCAATTGAAAAAACATTCAATCGAAAGAGATGGTGTTTTACATAACAAAATCGATATTTCACGAATTATATGAGATGTAAATAGTGTAATGGTTAGCAATGAAATGTCAGATATAATAAAGTTTATTTTCAGTTCAATCACTGGCATCTACCTATAGGACCTTGCCTAATCTGAAAATTTATCTAATAATAAATTGTAACTGATTTTCACTAATTACGGATGAATATTGCAGATATCTTAATAGGATTGTCTATGAATAACCTATTTCAATTACTTGTTGAGTTCCTGAGATAGATGTTATTTTTGAGAGCAAATTTTTATAACTACCTTTGCGGTTATCTCGAAATTAACAGTAATCCAGTTATTATATATAATGATTTATTATTTCTATTAGAATCATTATTGTATTTACCACTTTAAAGCTCAGATGTAGTGTTTTGATCGTCAGGCTCACTTCAGCTAGTATTTTATTTATTTGGGTTCCTTTTACTGGCAAGTTATATTTGGCTGCAATTCCTCGTTCATTCGAAAGATTGTAGCTTCATGTAGTAATTGATGAAAAACTTGTTCTGGGAAATTGCGGATCAGTACTATTTTTATATTTTCAATTTTGCTCGACGAGAAATTTGAGTTTCGAGTACCTATGTAAAATACTTTCGAAATGAGAATTGTGATTCGTAAATATTTGTACGGCCGCTTGAATAATTGTAATTAACTTGATTTGACGAAAAAAAACTGAATTAGGATATCGAGAAGCATTTTTTTACTTTTAATAGAAAGTAACATATAGTCAGTCGTTGCTGAGACTTCGACATGTAACATTCGTCGTCAAAGTCAACGCATATAATACTGATGATATCTGCTGCAGTAGCAGACAAAACGTTTGGTACTAAAAGTTCATTCGACCACGGATTATCAGCCAGGATTTTGGACTGTGATGAAAGATATATTGCTGATAAACAAAAATTCGAACGATGCAGATACTGTTATGCAAAATCGATCTGGTTTAACCATGAGTTATTAGTTGAGTCAAGTGAAAGATCGAAAAAGAAGATAACTGGAGAAATTTGACTTATTCGACATGGCCAAAATTAAATATGGTGCAGTTATTATTAAAAAACGCAGTGTTGTCTATTGGACATTTATTGCAAGAGGTTGTGGAAGCGGATAACTAGGATTTCTGATTGTTTCAGCAAAAATTTCTCATTAAATTTCTTGACAGGAAACTGCAACAGAAATATTTTCAATCGGCTACTTTTTCGTTCACATTTTCTTTTAATTAGCATGAAATAAGAAAAAATTGGGGAATTTTAGAAGACGAGTACGGTAGACACCACATGTTAAAAACAATAATAATAATAATACTCGAGGGTATAACTGTGGCACCCCCGGAAACCGGAGGCACAAGGTCACCCATCTGTTTTATATGGATGATCTTAAACTTTATGCCTCTGGAGAGAAGGATCTCCATCAGTCCTT
>WOGP01003159.1:0-15589 GCA_015342065.1 Leptinotarsa undecemlineata
TAATCATCGACTCCACCAAGGCACCGTACACCGTCAGTATGACATCTCTACTTAGGATACTTCTTAGTTGGTAAAATTTCCGAATCAGTTTGCGGAGTTTTTTCACTATGTGATCTATGTGATCATTCCAGCGTAGAAATTGGTCGATCATGACACCTAAATATCTGATAGAATTTGTTTTATATATTCGGGAACATCCACAGTTTTGGTTTTCTGTACACGTAAATTTGTGAATCTTAATGAAGTTTTCGTCAGGTTGATCTTTTCTTGTTGAAGAGAAAGTTATAAATTTAGTTTTATCTATGTTAAGACTCAATAGATTATTACTTAGCCAATTATATATCGTTTTCATTCCTTTGTTTGCGTTTTCATATGTTTCATTCCAAGTTCGTCCCACAAATACTACCGCAGTATCATCGGCGTAGGATAATAATTTTCCTTCAAAATTGCTGATATTAAAAATATTGTTTACATAAAGCAAAAATAAAATAGGGCCTAATACTGTTCCCTGAGGTACGCCCATGCTGACGGGTAGCGGATTACTATATGAATCATTAATTTTAACTATCTGAATTCTGTTTGATAAGTAATTTTTGAAAATTTCGAGAGGCATTCCTCTAACTCCAATGTCCTGTAACCGCTGAAAGAGGATATCATGATTGACGGTGTCGAATGCCTTGGCTAAGTCTAAAAATACAGTGAGGCATTTTGCCTGATCCTGAAAACTATTGAAAACATTGTTTGCCAATTCAAAAACTGCTCCTTCAGTCGATAAATTTTCTCTGAATCCATATTGAGATTTGGAGAGGATCCCATTTATGTTACAATAATCAACTAGTCTATTTTTTTAAATCTTTTCAAATATTTTAGCAAAGTTATTAATAACTGTTATTGGTCTGTAGTTATTTGTTTTATGTTTATCCCCAGATTTATAAATCGGAGTTGTGATAGAATCTTTGAAAGCGGAAGGAATTTTACCAGTCAAAAAAATTGAGTTGAAGATATGACATAATGGCTTTAATAGATAGTTTTGAAATGTTTTTACGAAGAATACTGAAATTTTATCTGGACCAGGTGAAGTATTGTTTTTCAAACCAGAGATTATATTCATAATTTCAGTTTCAGTTACAGCGTGCAAGAATAACGAGTTTTTAATGCTTCTTTTAATTTCCGATGTTGGCTGGGCCGGTTTTTCTATTTTTTTCGACATGTTTTCACCTACATTTATGAAGAAGGAGTTGAATTCATCTGCTACTTCTTTATCTGAGCTACATATTTGGTTACTGTCGTTAATTATGTCAAATTTCCGGGATTTACAGAGAGTATTTTCATTTGTAATATCTTTAATAGTTTCCCAAATTTTCTTAGTATTTTTTCCGGCGTTATTAATTTTATTTTTGTAATATTCGTTTTTTGTTGTCCTGATTAAGTTACATAAAAAGTTTCTGTAGCGTTTGTATTCATTTTTATGTTCTTCTGAAGGATTCTTTACTGATTTTTGTTTGAGGTAGTCCCTATGCTTTATTGAGTTGAGTAAGCCAAGCGTCATCCAAGATTTCAATTTGGTATGTTTTCGTGTATTATTTGATTTAATTTGTGTACTACTATCGATATGTAGTAATACTTGGTTAATAAAACATGTGAAAGCTAGTTCCGGTGCATCTGTTTGGAATACTGTTTCCCAAGTTTCAGTGCACAAGAAGTGTTTCAATTTATTGTTGTTGACGTAGGAATTGGATATCGCGGGAGTTTCGTCTTTGGATTTTTTTTTATTCATATTCAATTCAGTTTTAATGGAAAGTAGTAAAGTATCATGGTCACTTATATCAGTTTTGAAAATATAAGTCTTTATATCTATTTTCTTATATATATTTTTGTTCCTAATTTTAATATATATATGATCGATCAAACTTGGACCTCTCGTTGGCTTGTTTAGAAAAGAAAAAAATCCTGCCTCTGCCAGCATGCATATGTATCTGTTAACCGTAGTTTCTGTTGAGTTCAAAATATTTACATTTATGTCGCCCATGAATATGTTCACATCGCTCATATTTTGGGTTGAGAAATAACTTTCTAGATCTGAGAGATACATATCCAGATTTGTTGAGGGGGGCCTATAGGAGCATGTTAATGAGTATGTGATGTTATTGATTTCATATGAGATTTCTATTAGGTTCACTTCAGATAAGTGCTTTATGGTTGTTGAGTACGTAATATTACTATTTATATATACTATTACACCATCGTTTTGGTTAAACTGTGATTTATTATATAGAATATCAAAATTTGGGATTTTAAAGTTTTCGAAGTCTTGCAGTATCCACGTTTCAGATAAGATTATTATATCCATATTTTTTGTTTGTATATTTTCCAAGTATATTAGAAGTTCATCAAAATTTTTGTTTAGACTCCTGATGTTGAAATGAAATATGTTAAAAATTTGCTTACCACTCCATTGATTTTTACTCTCTTCGAAATTGTTACAAACTGTTGTTTCCATCTCCTCATCATTCTCCATCAATTCCAAAAATTCCAACATATCAGTTTTGAAGTTTAAGCGAATAGTGATTTAGCAAGTAGATATCAGAAATTTTAAATTACTCCTATGCATATAAAGTTAATAATTCATTATCATTAGCCAGGTCGTGAAGTATTAACAATTGAAAATCAAGTTTTCAGAGAGGAAAAGAAAAGAAGAAAAATATTATCATTATCAATGAACATAATACATTAGTACATTATGTTAACTGTGTTGTGTATTGAGTAATGTCAGCAACACAATTTATTTTAACATTGCGCCCCTCATGCTTGATGTAGATGGACCCCTTGAAACTCCATGCATTTCTCATACCAAAAACGTTTTGTGCTTCTTTCAGGATAATTCTACGTTTTTTTGTCAGATCTTCTGCAATGAATATTTTCTTTCCTTTGAACTTATAAGCATCTTTAAACAGCTTGGATTTCAATTCCGTGTTTGCTAACTTCAGTATAATAGGTCTGCTTTTATTTGGTTTATCCATTTTCCTGCCTATTCTGTAGCATCCAACTATATTGTTATTTCCTAAATTCAGATCAGTATTTGTATTGATTATGGATTTGATTTTATCTCGCAAGTTTTCTTCCTCATCAGCATCTTCGTTTACCCCGTATACACAAACATGGGTGGCTTTCATATTCTGATATATATCATCGACTTTTTGTTCCAGGAGATAATTGGTCTTTTCCATTTTATCCACTTTTTGCTGTAGATGGGACGTTCTTTCAGCCTGAGTTTTTAGTTCCTCTTCTAGTTTCTTGAGTTTTTGTTCAATTTTGTCTGTTACCTTTTTTACTATTCCACTAATGAAATCTCGATCTTGGAATATTTCTTGAATGGATTCCTTTATGAGGGAATTAATTTCTTGTTTGTTTCTGGTCACAGACATAACTTGGCTTGGTGTGGTTTCGTTGTGAAATGACACACACTATGATTTATCGTTCTTCACTTTTCACGGGATTTTACAACCACTTTGTACCGACTAAAACCTGTAGTTTTCAAGGAGCAATTTAACGTAGGTCTATTCACTATGAGACATGAAAATAAGATAGGACTGGAAAAAAAAGTCGATGAGAAGCTTGATGGGGATGAAAGGAAATTTGAGGAGGAGCTTGAAAGAGTCGGAAGAAAATTTGAAGAAGAGCTTAAAAAAAGTTTGAAGGAGTCGAAAGAAAATTTGAAGAGCTTGAAAAAAAGCCTGAAGGGGTCGACAGAGTTTTTCCGGGAACTTCGGAAAGAATCACCGGACCTGAAAAGGATTACACTGTGGATTGCCAAGAGGACAACGATACCCAGCTACCAGTAGAAGAAATTTCCACCAGACGTGATAAGGTAGCTGGCAGCGACTCCT
Organism: Leptinotarsa undecemlineata; assembly: GCA_015342065.1. NCBI lineage: Eukaryota > Metazoa > Arthropoda > Insecta > Coleoptera > Chrysomelidae > Leptinotarsa > Leptinotarsa undecemlineata. The sequence goes on from WOGP01003159.1 coordinate 3,888, forward strand.
TTATGGACAGCTCTGATAGGGAGATAAGCTCTCCTACCTTCCGCCGCTTCGAGTTCCCGGAGAGTAGCAACCTGTAAGGGTCCTTTGTCGAGGGATAAGGACAGACAATTTGGGGAATCACCTGACCATGGTGTGATAAGGTCGTTTACAGCCTCTGAGGGTGACACTACCTTCCTGTCGGGCAAGACATCATCGTAGAGCAGAACGAGGAGCCCGTCTTGAAAACTGTGCGAGAATGGATTGCCAAAGGAGCGAGACCGGAATGGCAAGAGATTTCCAATCACGGCCAGCAGAAAAAGGGTTATTGGTTCCAATGAGCATGAGCATTCGAGATGACCTGCTCACTCGGAAATGGGAAAGCCTGTATGGAAGAACCCACAGATTTTAGGTGATGCTTTCTAAGACGTGTATCCCGACTGTCCTTGAACATCCCTACGATGGTCGCACTGGAGGGCATTTCGGAGTAAATAGAACTCTAGCGAGAGTGCGGGTCAATTGTCAAGACGTGGAAGAGTGGTGTAAGCGCTGTGACCTGTGCTCTTCGAAAAATGGTCCGAATATAAGGTAAACAATTCCCTATAACCACCTCTGGTAACAATTACCTTATGGTTGTGATGGATTACTTTTCCAAATGGCCTAAAGTATAATAGCCTTGCCCAATTAAGAGGCTAAAACGGTGGGAGAGCCCTGTTGCAGAACGTAATTGCCAGACACAGAGTACCCCAAGAACTACATTCGGATCAGGGCTGCAACTTCGAATCGTGTTTATAGAAGGAAATGATGACTCTGTTGGGAATGAAGAAGATAAGAACAAGTGCTCTTCACCACAATCGCACCATCAATAACTTCCTCCCGATGTTTGTCTCCGAAAACCAAAGCGAATGGAATAAATTGGTTCTATTTTTGCTGTTGGCATACAGGGGCTCCCAACATGACGCGACAGTCTATACATCATCCCATGTTGTTAACTGGTAGGAAACTGAAGCTTCCGATAGATGCATTGTATGGCAGTCCTTTCGATGAATATCAGGAGGTACCTCTTTCAGAGTATATGAATGACCTGAAGGAGACTGGAAATTGTACACGAATTTACCGGGACCAAATTATAGCTTTCCAGCGACTGGATGAAGATAAGATTTGACAAAAAGTCGCTGTGTCCCGAATTGCAGAGACCATGGCAAGGACCTTACTTGGTAATCAAAAAGATAAACGATCTGATGTACAGAATCCAATTATCACCCAGAAGCAAGCCTAAAGTTGTCCACATGTCGTCTTCTTGGAATGTTGTTTGGGGAGAAAACCTAAGGGAAGGGGGTAATGTTGTAAATCATGCCCGAAAGAAAATAACGCCGGCCGCCACTGGTAACCATAAACAAAACGTGACGTAGCTAAGAGAGCGTGAATGCACAATAGTACCTGCCGCTCTAGAAGTAGCGAGAATAATGCTACCGATTTCGGCGGAACTTCTGCGAAATTTCTACGGCATTCAATTGCGATATTTAAACGCTAGCCGCGAGCATATCGACACAGTCAAGTGGCCGTTACAGTGCGGTACGCGAGACGATCTAGTAAGGCGATAGACATTCAAATAACAGTTGAAGTTTAGTTGGAGTTTATTGTATTTAAAGTTAAATAAAGTTGAGTTATTATTCAGTGTTGTCAATTATTAGTCAACCCACAGAACAAACAAGGATACCATTGTAAGTATATTTAGTTTGAAGATGATCACTTGGTAACATAGCACGTTTTGAGTTGTTAAAATAACGGTTTGGTGTTGGGAAAAAACTCCAGTAATATTCATCTGTTCTAGACGAGCGTAACTACATAAAAAATTGCTGATCGAATGTACGTAGCCCGCGAAAATTGAACATTTACCCCATTTTTTTAACAGACTTCGTAAAAAATGAAAACTCAACGAAAGACGAATAGATAGATGGTAGTATTCACGGCTAAAGTTGGCGAGAAATCGTAGAAATGAGAGGTTATAGGTATTCAGCGGTTCTTGTCGCGCAAGTAGTTTTTAATAAAATAATTTGAGGTGCCTTATACAAAAACTCTTCAATCTGAGAAATGTAATGAATTGTTCAATGAGAACACTTTGAAGTGAAAACTTGTGCAAACAAAGGAATGAAGAATTCTTACTTTTCAACATGTCATTTCTGGCATGATAAAGAACATGAAGTATGTTTTGGATTGAAATTGTAAAAGTAGAGTAATTTTGAAAGAATTTATTGTAGTTTCTCATTATGCTGAGTTCACGAAGGTCTTTGATTTTGAATTCTGAAAATGTGATAAAAAAAAAGTATTGTCGATATCGTCGATCTCGTCAATCTCAGATTTTCTTGAACTAAGCTTCAAATAATATAATACATTCTTAAAAATAACATACCTATATAACATTTATTTTTAATACATATCAGTACAAAATAGCCTAGCACTGCTGAATCGAAAGAAGATCCAATAAAATAATATGGAAGTCAACTAAAATCAGCTTCAGGTCTAAGAATAACAACTTCAATTAGAATAACAACAGTTGCTCAAATTTGGTTTTCTTTATCATTCAATGTAAAAACAATAAGGAAATAAAATATATCACTGAAAAATATACAATTTATTTACAATGCTAATTTTCTTCCTTCTATCGATATTTCGACAGCCCTCCTAGTTTGCTTCAGCCTCTTGCCGTCCAAAAAATTTTTATAATGCTTCTCAAATCTGTTGAGTCCCTTCTTCGTTTGCTGCAAAGAAAAGTCAAGTTCAGAATAGTATCAATAAACAAGTTTCTATAAAAAAAAGTTAATTCAAGTCAAACAGATCAGAAGCGATAAAAAAAATTCAGACCGACAGGAAAACCCTACCACGACTCGTCGCTGAGGGGCGCTACTAACTTTAATTCAAATGAAAAGGGGATTCTTGTGATTATTCATTTGATAGATATATCAAACTATCCAGTTTTTTTTTTGAATAAGATTAGCCGTTGGTGAGTGATTTAATGATCTGCAAATAAATTTTAAATATAATTTCACAAATTCTGAAACGAAATATGGTTGTGTATCCTATACTTTAAATGTCACGTATCCCCCTCAAAAACATCTAGAGATGTCATATCAACTAATCTGGTGGGATTTTCTGAAGGACTAGTCTGCATGTCTACCATATTGGATAATTGACAAACCCAAATGAGGATTCAACTAATGTCACGTATCAGAATGACAGGAATAGGAAGTTTGAATCTTCCACAACAAAGCTGTAATTAGTTAGATTGCAGAATATTGCGAATCCATCCACATGAAGAAGAAATCGCACGAGAGGAGCATCGTGTTCAGTGTTGCCAAGTCTACTATTTTTGCAGTAGATCTCTCCTGTTTTGACTCTTAAGCTACCGTTCTACATTCTGAGAGTTGAAACCTACTGATGACTCAGTTTACTTTCTATAATTATAGTAGTTGTTTTCCGGGAGGCATTTACCAAAACCTACTGGGTAGGTAAGTCGGGAAAGATTTCATTTCAGAATATTTTCTTATAAACAGTGAACTACCACAAAATACATTTACTACTAGTGTTTGTATCAATTTACTCTTTCTGACACAAAACCCACTGCTAAACACTAAAATGACCTGGTAACACTGGTCATGTTTGTAGATCATACTTGATGCTGCTATAAAAAATGTAATTAACTCAGTTGATAACACAACATTTATCAATTCAAAGGTGGTTTGAAGTTCACAGATCAGTTAGTATAATATATATTACTTACCCTACTAATATCAACTTCGGACTGCCATTTAGGCCTGTTCAGGTAATCCTTATTGGAGGGTACAGGAACTCTTGCTCTGGCAACCCAACCTTTTTCTCCAGGTCTGAGAGGTCTGCAGCAAAAATTTGAATTAATTGATTGACACAATAACATAAACTGAATTCAAACTATAACCAAATGTAAAATAAATAGAATTAACAACCAAAAATTTCTCTAAATATTCACTGAAAGTATTGAACTAAATTGAAATTGAATACCATTTGCTGTCAATATATAAAACATGTAATGATCGAAAAGGCTACAGCAAAGCCTCCTACTTACTTTCCCTCAGCGTTCAAGGCTTGATTGAGTTCTTTTCTTTCTTGGGCTGTCTGCTCTTCCGATTTCCTTCTCTTTGTTCCCCTCTGCTCATAGTCTCTCTGGAATCTCTCCTCTTTGCTCAAAGCTGAAAATATTTACATTTATTGAACTGAATATTTTCTATCCCGACAAAAAATTTCAATGAACTACTTGTAATGTAAATTTAGATAACTTCATCAAGAATTACGGAACGCTGTAAGTTATGAAAAGAATTACCTTTGAAATCTGTTGACAAATTGAATATAGGCCTGGCCCATTCACTGATTAATCGTCCAGCCCTCTCTCTGTTTTCTTTTGTTTCTTTTGGGTGCTTATACAAGTACATCACAGCTTTACCAATACCTGATTGTTTTAGAGTTGACTGGTCGACTCTGGGAAACTAAAAAAATCCATTGAACTAAGACAATTTAACCAAAACATCCAAAAAATTGAAAACAAGAAATACATCATCTTTTTCCATTTGCTTTCCAATCACCCTGATCCCCCATTACTTCTCTCCCCACCATTCTCATCCTTAACATTCTCTACAATCTTCCTTTCCTATTCCTCTCTCTCACTCTTTTCACCTCTATCGACCTCTAACGCTCTTGACAGTGACATTTGTCAATGGAATTCAATTTGATTTTGATGAACAAAAAAACCTTAATTACAAAAAAAAATTGAAACTGCAGAAAACAGTGTAAGAGATATTGGTAATAGTATTGATTCACGTGTCAATAACTGCTGAGTTTCATGTAATAATTCAACTTTTACTGAATTCCAAATTCTTTTTTCAGATAATTTGAAAAAAAATGGAGTAGTTTAAATGGAAGATTGTTTCAAAAATATTTTTCTTTCATGTATTTCATTGTTCATATGAAAGTAGTTATTTCAAGAGGGCTTTTTCTTTCAGTTTGTGTCTAAGAGTCAGTTCTTGGCATGATCTATACATCTTTGTAAAGAGTTGATTTTAAAATTAATTACTTTCTCCCTTTCATTGGAAGATACTCACATTTTTTTGTATGAAGATTGATCTCTTCTAAAAATATACCCTTCCCAATTTAAATTGAAGGTGACATTTCAAACAGTACAGTTATAAAAAGTTCCTTTGATGTAATTGTCTTATCTTCAAATATTTCTCTCCATGTTACACTCTTACTCACACTTTCTTTTTCTCTACTCATCTTCAAATTATACCCTCGTTTCTCTACCTTAACCATTCACCACTCTTTTTTCCCTTCATCCAACTCATATTCAGTACCTGTCTTTCTACCAAGTTTCCCCAGTTTTTTTTATCCATTTATACCCTATTTTTCTATTCCGTATACAAAGGTCCCCTGACCTGTAAATTTTATAGTACTTACATCTGATAATAGCTTCAAGAGAGCTTCCCTGACTTGCAGAGAAGGCATTGATCTATCAGGCATTGGTGCTAGCCAATCGGTAAGAACATTCAGCACATTGTGTTCTATGAATGCCAGTTGCAAATCATGCTTTTTCAGTTGAGACATCACTTTGGCCAACATTCCAATTTTTTTTGTTGCTGGTTTCATAATCTGATTCAATTTTCGGTCTTCCTGTAATATCGATTTAAGTAAATGATGCATATTCATTATCAATGAAAAAAAAAAACGTGATGAAATAAAAGATGAAAAATTTAATTCACTTGCCTCTGCTGCATTTCTCATGTCACCAAGTAGCCCAGCTATGATATCATCATTGTCATTAATAATATCGATGTCTTTTCTTTTTCTTCTTTTAGAACCCTCTTCCCTTTTCCTTTGCAACATAGCATCAAAATCTGATAACCCGTTGTTATCACTCCGACTGGAATGAATAAATTATAATCACAATTATTCTAATAGGAGCAAACTTTCAAATTGCACTCACCCGCTCCTATCAACTCCTTCATCGGAATCGTAATCTTCTTGAGGAGGAGGTGCTTCGTTTTCTTCTGGAACCGTTTCGTTTTGTGGTTCTGATGGACCTGCACCATCTTCCTCATCACTAACCAACATCTTCTTTGCTTTTGGCTGCGGCTCCCCTTCCTCCTCTGAATCAGATAGCAAAGTACGTTTACGACCCCTTTTAGCTGAAAGAAAATAAAACCTAATAAGCCAAAACCTTATGCAAAAACCATGTACATAAAAGACCTCTTAAACATTTCTGGTACCTTACCTTCATCTCCTGAGCGGGAACCAGACCTTGACCTGGAGCGTGAATTCCTGGACCTATTAGATCCAGATCTGTGAGAACCTGATCTTGACCTACGAGATCTGGACCTTGATCTCCTGGAAACTGCGGAACCAGACCGCGACCGTTTTGAACCTGACCTTGATCTTCTCGAACCAGATCTTGATCTCCTCGAACCTGATCTGGACCTCCTCGAACCTGACCTTGACCTCCTCGAACCCGACCTAGACTTTCTCGAACCCGATCGTGATATTCTTGAACCAGATCTTGATCTTCTCGATCCTGACCTCGATTTTCTTGAACCAGATCTTGATCTTCTAGACCCGGATCTTGATTTGCGTGATCCTGATCGTGATCTAGATCTCGACCCTGAACGTGACCTAGCTGAGCCTGATCTCGATCTCCTCGAGCCTGATCTTGACCTTCTTGAGCCAGATCTGGATCTAGCCGAGCCTGATCTGGATCGCCTTGAGCCTGATCGGGATCGCCTTGAGCCTGACCTGGACCTTGACCGTGCCGATCCCGATCTAGACCTGGATCCGGATCGAGATCTTCTGGAACCGGACCTTGAACGTGATCCTGATCTTCGAGATCCTGATCTTGATGCTCTAGAACCTGTAAATGAGAATTACATTTGAATATTCAAATAATTGATTAAATACTAATTTTATACTGATTTTTAACTAAACCTATTTTTAACATAGAGGGAACAGTAAATAAATCAACTGAATAACAGTTATAGATCAAGTAGATTGAATATTTCTTTTTGAAAGAAGAAATAACTGGGTTTTAAATCTTGAACATATTTTTGTTCAAAAATTATCTTTACTTTCCATAATATCTGTGTATTTATCACAAATAAAATTTTTATTCTAGACACATTTCGCTAACACCATAGCTTCCTCATCATAGAATAAAAATTTTATTCGTGAAAACTGCTCAAAAGCTATTAATATTTCTATCAATGATAATCCTGTAACCTTTTCTGTCCTCACATTTGTTTAAATGAACTGTCGATATGAAACAAATTATTTTAGGAAATTATGTGGTCAGTCTATCTGCTTGTATATAGTTATGAATAGATGTGATGGTTGTATGCTGATTCACATAAATTGTTTTTTTTTGACATCATTCCATTCGATGTCTCTGTATACAAGTTGCAATTACTCAATATATTTTTGAAATGAAGATTATCATTATTATTATGTTATTATTAATATCATCAATTATTCTTGCTACGAACAGTAAATTCTCTTGTTTATACCTTGTTTTCCATAAAAATTATTTAAGTTATAATGAGTCACATGTTTTTATTCAGATTAAATGTTTGGAATTTATCTTTATGTTTGATAATAAGTTTGAGTTTCCCAAATTTGCTCACACACTATTAAGATGCAGGTGATGTTTTGTTCACTCAGCATTCTCGAGTGATTCACTTGCACTTATTTTATCTGTACCTTCAGTGTTATTTGCTTGTTATCTCATATGATTAATGGCCATTGTTTCTTCCATTCATGCAATTTTGTCTTATAGTTTTGCCAGCTATAAGTGTGCTCTTATCTAATGTGATTGTTAACAAATTTTCAAAAATATTTCCCATATAAAACTTCAAGAGCAGGTGACAGGTTTTTCAATAATTCATTTACAAACCTTAGTATTGTCATCCTTAAAAAGTATGGATCAAAGTTTTTGAATTCATACTTTTTATTATTTTCACAGCTAGGTGAAAGTGAGATACATAACATTTCATAAACATACAGCTAACAAACTTGAGCAGGATTTTATAATCAATATATTCCCAAAACACTGAAGAAGTTACACCCACAAATCTATTTCAAAAATTACATTAAGTTAAAACATCTTACCTGATCTTGACTTTCTTGATCCGCTTCTTGACCTAGATTTTCTTGAACCAGACCTTGACCTAGAAGCTGCTCTTGCCGATCCTGAACGTGATCTCGATCTAGACCGAGATTTAGATTTTCTGGATCCTGATCGAGAATTCCTTGAGCCTGATCGAGACTTCTTAGATCCTGATCTAGACTTTCTGGAACCCGATCTGGATTTCCTGGAACCCGATCTGGATTTTCTGGAGCCAGAACGTGATTTAGACCTTGACGCAGCTTTTGCTGAACCAGATCGAGACCTAGACCTCGATTTTCTAGACCTAGGCCCCGATTTAACGGACCCAGAACGTGACCTAGATCTTGATTTGGCTTTTGCTGATCCAGAATGTGATCTAGACCTTGATTTTACCGATCCAGAACGTGATCTAGACCTCGATTTTGCTGATCCAGAACGTGATCTTGACCTCGACTTTGCTGACCCAGAACGTGATCTAGACCGAGATGCTGCCTTTTCTGATCCTGAACGTGACCTAGACCTCGACTTTGCTGACTTAGAACGTGATCTTGACCTTGATGCTGCCTTTGCTGATCCTGAACGTGACCTTGACCTTGATTTTGCTGATCCAGAACGTGATCTAGATGACCTGGATTTAGCAGTTTCTTTCGATGTGTTCAGTTCCGCTGATCCAGAACGAGATCTGGACTTAGATTTTCTTGACTTTGGTGAGCCTGTAAATGAATACAATACAATAGTGAAAAAAAAAACATTACAGATATGTGGATAGCATTCTTGTTCTGGTGAGGAAAAATTGTCTTCAATAGATTAATTTTATGCCAGAGGTTTCAAATAATTACAGGGTGTATCTGAAATGATGTCATCAATTTCAGTTGTGACCGAACTTGCTTCGTTTCTAAGTAACAGGGTTTTAAAATTTTACTAAAAATCATCACTACTCCAGATTATTCAAAGTAACCTCTGGTGTTCTCAGGGATCACACCTCGGTCCCTTATTATTCAATTTATTTATTAGCAACATTATTCATTGCTTCCGGCACACAAAAGCCCTACTATTTGCAGATGATTTGAAACTTTTCCTAATTATTAAAATCTCCTTGGATGTCCACAGACTTCAGTCTGACCTTGGCAATATATCTATCTTCTACCACTTTTGATTACACCTGTCATGTCTTGGAGTCTGTTAATCAAATAAAAGACCTCGGGGTGGTTCTTCATCCCATCTTAAGCTTCAATCAACATATACCCACGGCTATCAATAAAGCCATAAAAATACTAGGGTTTATCAAATGGCTAACCCACGAATTCCCTGACCCAACTGCTATTGAAGCCCTTTATTGTTCACTGGTCCGTAGACACCTAGAGTATTGTATATCAAGAACATCGAAAATGTCCAACATAACTTCCCCAGATATATAGCATATAAATCAGGTGTTAGTTGCGGGTATGAGTTGCTACTACAGTCGCTGATCATGTCATCCCTTGAAACTAGGAGGAAACAAGAGAGACCAGACACAACTTTTCAATATTATTAACGACAAATGCAGTTGTGCTGAACTCCTAGAAAAAAAGTATCTACATGTTCAAAACTGATCAACTCGATAGCAACAAACATGTTATGTGCCATTTTATCATTTAAACCACACATTCAATAGCTGCATCTCAAGAATCTTACGATTAGCCTATTGTAACATAACTTTGTATCATTTTAAAACTCAATTACGAAATAATGTGCTTTAATGTATAATTTAAGGTAGTTTAAGTGGCATATGTTTTATTGATGATCATTTTCATTTGTCGTTTTATACTCCAAATTAACCTCTTTTAAAAGTCAAATTAAACCCTTTTGAGCTATTCTTAGTTGCAATTTGTATTTCAGTACCTTATTCAATTTCATTTTAATTATAATTTAAGATTGTAATTTACACTTTGAATGGGCTTGTCCGTAAATTAATAACTCAAAAGCATTTTCACTAATGTTAATGACACTAGGTGTGTTGTTAGCAAGGGGCTTCTTTTCATGAAACTGGATAACGGATAATAATTCCAGTGGCGCACAAAAGGTTACCTAATTGATATTTATGATAAAAATTGGTGTACGCCACTGTTTTCTCCAAGTTCAATATTACTACTAGATTGAACAATCGATAAAAATAAGGTGTTTGTAAACAAGCTTTTATAGAAATGCACCATACTGAAAAATAATTACTTCAATTGTTTGACCTAGGTTATTCTGTAACATATTCAAAATCTTCCTCCTCCAACACTGGAAATAAAATCCCAGATCTAAATTTATAAAAAGAAGCTCCTTGTTATGGCTGACAAACACACCTAGTTTCAGTAGAATTGAGAAAAAAACTTTTCAGTTATTAATGAGAGAACAATATTTTTAGTAAAACTTTGACACCCCATTACTGGTTTTCATGACAAGTAATAGATTGATGACATTATATACACACTGTATATGACAAAGAAAATTGAAGGCGTAAGACATCATTATCTAGTATGACTGAAACTGAATCAGTTGCAGGCTACAGAAATCCTGAGTGCCACAATAAACTACCAACGCATGAAACAAATTTAGAGAGTAATAAACTGAAACTTATTTTTCCATATATACAAATAAGTAAAACTACCTCAAATTAGATTTCCAAATAATTTACCTGAGCGAGACCTAGATTTGGAATGGTTCGAGTCTCCAGAATTTGATCTTGATCTAGAACCCTTGGAATCTGCTCGGCTGCCAGATCTTGATCGGGGTGAACCAGACTTGGATCTAGATCTAGATGCTCTGATGCCAACAGCACTTTCAGGTCTGGAACCCTCGGCATCTCCATTAATATTATCAGCCACTTGAGGGCTTGGTGAACGTGACCGTGAAATACTCTTAGCAGATTTATTAGACTCAACAGATGGTGAACGAGATTTGTCACTCAGTGGAGAACTTTTTCCATCCTCTTGATCATAACCTTCTGAAATATGAATTAATTGTGCAATCGGTAAAAAAAAGTTATATTAAAGGTATTACCACGTATGGATTCCATAGTTAGATGAACGGCTTGCAAGAACGTACCATTTACAACAATATCTTAATTACTATTTAGCTTTAAAAATAATGCCTCTATTTATTTGCTTCGCACTAGTACCGATCCAGTGACGTCATTGTCCGTGTACCTGTCACCTATTTACCAACCAACATGTCGACTGTCAATGTAATGCTGTCTCCAGTCACAGAATATCTTTAAGTTCTGTGTATTTATTCCACTCTAGTTCTCAGGTGAACCAACATAAATAATTAGCAAAAAAGATAAGAATACTAATCAAATACGAAGTGGAGATATTAAAATTTCAACGAACATTCGTTGATTCGTTCTTTTTTTTGAGAAAATCACTTCGAGAGGATTTTGTAGATTGAAAATATGACAACTTATAACCACATTCGGCTATGAAACATATAACATATATCAGTTAAAGCACTATCACAGGTTACAAACATTAAACACCAACAATAAACATGCAATTCAATTTTATGTAGATTAAACAAAAAAAAA
>WOGP01003160.1:3993-15588 GCA_015342065.1 Leptinotarsa undecemlineata
GCTTAACATGGACGGTCAAATCTTTTAATTTTCGGATGGTGATTTGTGAAATATATGGACGGGCGTTACTTTGGGGCAGGATTGGACCCCGTTTGTTGACCAGTGACGGCTCCTAACGTAATTTTCGGTAAATTTCGTCGATTTCTCAGCAATATGACTCTGCTGTTATGGTTTGGCCCGGTTGCAGAAAGTTATAGTGAATGACATCAGCCGCTAATCATCATTAGATTAGATTAGATTGTCGGGGAGTTAGGCCATGACTCGATTCAATGCGACCTTTTCAGATCTATTGTGATGCTCCTTAATTGTTAGAGCACATTGTCTAGTTTGATCTCTTTGATGAGACACCATAAACTTGATACTGACCTCTTTATATAGCTGGTAGCCTCTGGTTTCTCTACCACACACGTCTCAGCCTTGCTATCGCTTGCTTGCTTCTTGGGTTTCTTCTGTCAGACCCATGTTGCTCATGTTTCCTGAGTCAGCTATGCCCCGTTAGTAGACCTACCACTACCCTCACAACCTTACGGTTGTGGTTTAGCAGATCTTCCGTGAATCTGGGCGATGGTTTCTTCATGAACTCTTTCGCCTGGGAACGTATTCTACCAATCTATTGATTCGGCTTGCATTGGCTCAGCTCCTTGAGTGCGCTCAGACAGACTCCCACTAGCCTTGAGAAGACCAAATTGCTGCCTGGCTGTCAAATAAAATGGCAATGGTTTTATTTGTGACCTTCTGCCTGGTAATTTACCCTATACAGTATTTGATAGCCGCTACTTCTGACTGGAACACAGTTGCATTTTGTCCGAGGCTGAGTGCAATTCTCATTTCTGCTCCCACTTCATCTTGGGTCTTTGAGCCATCTGTATACCAAGTTTCTTCCGCTTTTATCGGTGGGCCAGCTCTCTACTTGGTATGATGATTTTGAAATCTTTTTGAAAGAATTGAATATGCCTTCAGTTCATTGTACAGTTTCAAGTATTCAGCACTGTATGACTGGCTGATTGGGGTTTGTCCTTGCATTAACCTGCGTGTCACCAGTCGAGCTTCTCTTTGTATGTAGATGTGCAAAGGTGGAAGTCCGAGTATGACCTCAAGTGCTGCAGTTGGCGTCATTTTCATGGCTGCCGCAACAGTAGGGACGCTGAACACCATAAAGAAATCATGTTTTTAGTGCGTTTTCATCATTGGAAAGTCCATAGGTATCCAACCACTGTCCTGAACATTTTCTGTCATCATAGAAGGTACATTATTCATGACGATCCTATCCAAAAATGGATCGTTTTGGATACGCAAAAACAGAGAAAGACAGACCTCGAAGCATGACAATTTTTGTCACGCATAGGTATATACCACGATACAATAAAATTGATATTTATTGAGGTAAGGAGATTCAAAAACACAAAAACACTTTTGAAACAACCTAATATAAGTGCCATTCGAATACGGCTTACTAGCCCAGATTTTATTAACTCTGATCGTGATGACGACTGTGAAGCCTTTGTTCATATAGAATTGATACTATTTTGGTTGGCCGGTAGCCGGGCGGCTTGACATGGGTGCTTTGTTCACTCAGTCACTCGGCCGATGTGTGGGTCAATGGCTGAACGCTCCATTCTCACTTGCTATCATCAAACCCGTGTTAGGAATCACACGTTAAAAGATAAGACCTTGTTAGTCCTTAGCTCGCACAAGTTTTGACTTCTGAGGATTGTCGTTCGTAGGGGTGCGATAGCTGGTTAACGGAAAAAACATATTTTGAACAACATATATTGTGTAGACAACTCTGAGTATATTTATTATTTAATTCTCTGTTATAAATAGAGATTTTGAAGACTACCAAACTACAAATTATTGCCATAGCAATAATTCCACTACAGACATTGATGAGATAAATACCTAATGAAAATTAAGTTTTCTTATGTTATTCAAACGAAAGCTCAATAACTATTTGTATTATGTCTATGAAAGAATACGTGAATGCCGTTAGTACTGAAATAACAAAAGTATGAAGAATGAGTTGATGAAACATAGTAATCCGATTAAAGTACCTAACGACCATATCTACATTCACGAATGTCCACATATTTCAATTTCACCTAGAATGCTGAAAAGCGTCCCAACATAATCTGATAATACCTCTAATGAAGTTGAAATGGTCCGCAATAGCCTCGTCAGCAAAAAGAAAGTAAGTCATAAAAACTCTCTCAGACACGCACCTCTGATAAAAAACATGGAAAATTCAAACATTCATTCAAGTTGATAGATAAATTAATCATTTTTGTGATGGAAACGCGGAAAATAAAAGATATGCTAATGAATAGTTATAAGCCGTGCATGTATAATAAATCTTAAACTAAAATATAGTATTTTGATGAAATTATAAAAATAATTGTAGTAATCGTTTTCAATGCTAAGTGAACAGCTTCATCACACAATCTTGTGAAGATGTGCTTTCACCAAAAATTTGGGTCTGCATTTCTCTAGCATTAGTTGAAAAGGGTATATTTTTAGGAGAAATTTAGTTTTGAGAAAGAAAAGTTCAGACTTTCTTTTTCTCCATCTCTGCAAATGCGTAAATCTTCTGAAAAAAGATAGAAAGCAATTAATTTCAATATCAAATCTTCACGAAGATGTGTAGATCAAACAAAGAAGTGACTTTGAGACACTAACAGAAAGAAAAAGTCTTCAGTCCTTTCGAGACAACTAGTTTCATATAATTATATGAACATGTCATTAAACAAAAACACTTTTTCTATTCGATTTGTACTCCACACATTATTTATGGAATTGATTCAGATTTCATTCACAGGATTGCTACACACAAGTATATGAAAGAGGTAAAATTTCACTTACATGGAACAATGGAGGACATCGATGTTTCGAAACAAAATACTCGTCTTGCCTCTTCAGCTCCAATCTGGATAACATCACAAGATGGAGTCCTCAGTTTATTCATAAAGTCACGACTTCATGTCACGAATGAGTCAAATCTACTCATTTCATAGATGTCAGTAAGTAATGACATTCATTCGCTTATTTCATTTAATCTCAGCCATAGCAATCTTGTTTAAAGTGGAAGTGGTATATTTTTAAGAGAGATTAATTTGTGGGAAAGAAAGGTTTTGGCTTTCAACTTCTCCATCAATATAGAAGAAATGTGGGAATCTGCCAAAAAAAGGAAGAAAACATTGTTTTCAAATGGTTGTTTGATTCACAATAATGAAATATTGAAATGAACTATTTCTGCAGGAATCAAAGTTCAAATACAAGCAGTTCGTGCGAATGTATTGCTGGGCTCAATTTTCATCAAATAATAAACATTGTTTGAAACAAATTATAAAGAGGGTTATTGGTAATTGGGTTGAAGGATGAATCGAACAGAAAATCCTCAAGAGATGGATTCACTTTTTTTTAAATGAAATATTGTCTTTGTACCATAAAAGTTATGTTGGATTTTTTTCTTCAACTTGCTGCCTTGACATCCATTCCAACAATGTTGTGCCCTTCGTTAGTTTGTGTAGGTCCCTTGCTGAATGAATGATATTCATCTGAACACAATTTAGGTTGTTCATGAATTGTTTGCCTCCAATGATCCCATGCCTCACATTCACATAAAATATGACGTGTTGTCTCTGCCCCGTTGTTGCATTTCCTGCAGTTATAATATAATTATAAGACTTTATTGTCCGAAGCCAAAATCTCATTGACAAAGCTAGTGGGTATAAAATAAAATACATAGATGTCCTATGAATATAGAAATATAAACAAAATATAGTGTACACTAAACTAAAGTATAAAAAATACTGCATGAAAACAACAAACAATGATTGAAACAAATACACGCACGGTATTGAACTTAGTCAAACTATAACAGGGTTCAATACTCATTCATTGATTATTTTCCTGTATAGATTGGTTTAACATTTGTCTCTTTAGTAGCTCGGCAGATGGTTATACATCTTCACACAATTGTAAAATAAGGAGTACAAATTGAATAGCAAACGTGTTTTTCTATAATCCAAACTTTGACAAAAAACGAAAAAACATACATATTAAAAGAAGGTGGGTAACCTTCAGCTTTGATGGGAAGATGCCGTTTGAAAATGATAGATTCACCAAAAACGTTGTTCCTCATTTCACAACTAACCAGATCAGGTCACTTTCAATACATGGTTTCAAAAATAATGTTTGTGGATAAAAATCTAGGGAACTACTTGGATTGTCTAGATGCAATACCTTCGAAATGCTCCCCATTAGTGCTTGGAAGGCCTCAATGAAAAAATTGTCAAATTAAATCACAATCTTTGCAGGATCTTCTATCAACTCACCATCCTTTTGAATAACCAGATCTCCTGATGAATGTTCCACTCCACTTGAGAATTCAGATACAACATTCCATAAAACCCTTGAACTATTCTCAGATATTCATATTCTCTCTAGATAATAGTTTCTTTTCGTTTCTCTAACAAAATTTGTATGTTTTTTTTTTGTTATTTTTGTAAATATCAGCCAAAGAAGAGTAATTTTTCTTGAGAAAGAATAAATCTGTCAATGAAGAGCTCGATGTTTTTATTTCATGCGTAATCCATTTTTTTTTATTATTCTTCAAAAATATTTTTGTTTGGGAAAGCTAACCTCAAATTCATGAAAGAAAACGTCGAATAGTCGCTCAAAAGCTTCGTCACAATTATTGCATTCATATTCATGATTCCAGATTTCTTATGTTTACCTCACTGAAATATCTTTTCGTTTCAGATTTTTCAACTGAAATTCAACTTTCATTTCCAAGAGAATTGCATGGTGATCAGAAATTTCACTTCCAATAACGTAGCATATTTGCTGATTAATAGAATTCGAAAATATTTTGTCTATCAAGGTACAGCTACTGTTAGTAATTCTTGTGGGCCAACCCACCAATGGACGAAGATTAAAACAAGACATCACATTGCTCAATGATCTGAAGTGAATATTAGTTAAGGCCTACATTGTACAGCCCAATTTTGTTCATATGTCTCCTCAATGGACAGTGTCCAGTGAGTAGTCCTGTAATTGTTCTGAGCCGATCCGTGCTTTAAGGAAGCAGCTCTTCGGTTTTCTTTTACCGCGGGCCCGTCATGAAGGGTTTTCATGTGTATTCCCAATGAGTTTTGGTACACCGTCACCACAGTTCATCTGGTGCCCCAGTTTCCACGCATATTGCACATAAGTCATTCTTTTTCATAGGCTCCGCATCATGTTGTTGTTTTTTTGTTGTTATTTTTGTAGGTTTGCAATTTTTTATTTGGTTCTGACCTGCTGTTGTTTTAAGTTCTACCGATTTTTGAAATACATTTTTTAAGTGTCTTCAACTTTCTTCTTGTCCCTCTTTTCTTCCTTCTCCTTCAAAGATTCCTCTAGCGGAGTAGACGTTAGTATTTGAGATTTTTGTTTTCTTCTCTCAGAGCCTGGTTTTTCTGTTAATTGGGGTGTCAGTTGAAAGTCTTCAAAAGATGTGCACTTCAATTGAACAGTATTGTCTTCATCATCGGTTGTCGAATACTTCTGTTATTGCTGATGAACTATCACTGGAAGATGTCCTTCATTGACGCCTCTTTTTATTTGATTGAGCACGTGGCTCCACGTTACATTCTTTCAATGGTGCAACAGAGACAAAGCCTGTTTTAAATGTCGACCAGAAAACAGAACTGGCCAATCACATTTTAAAATTGTCAAACATGTTTTATGGATTAACACCAACTGAAATCAAAAAACTCGCTTTCGAATATGCCGTTGCAAAAAACTTACGACATAATTTCAATCTTGAAAAGAAAAGCTGCGGTAAAGATTGGCTGCGTGAATTTTTAGCTCGGAATCCACGAATTCCTTTAAGAGGACCCGAAGCTACCAGTCGCAACCGGGTAATGGCATCCAATCGAAAGGATGTGAACCTGTTTTACGACAGTTTAGTCTTTGAAAAATATAAATTTCCTGCAAGGTACATTCATAATATAAGTGCATAAACCTCATCGAATTTCGCACCCCATCAATTTCGCATCGAATATAGCAAAAATGCGATCTTTATATGAAATCCCATCATTATAACAAAATTAAGATGACTGACATTGCAGAGCTATTTGCTGAAGCGTACAATCGTATCACTTCCAAAGAAAACGGTTTCAGCGGATTTAAAAAAATGGATATCTATCCATTAAATAGAAACGTATTTGGGAAAGAGGAGTTCACTAATTGTGGACGTACACACTCGGTGTTACAATGAAACCACCCGGTGTTGGTGTTGGTAATTTGAATCTACCTTAAGAGGTGGTAGCACATTATGTAACATTTTATAAGTTTTTAGGGTTGTGTCGATATTAGACACTGATCAATATTCGTCTCCTCCCCCATACTTGTTGATCAAATCATAGCCACTTTCAAAAATATCGAGTAAAAGTATAAAAATATCGAGAAAATAGTTTTGATGATTGAATCCACATGCTCTTCTTCAGTCAGTGTGAAGTTACTGGTTTACGAAACTCCTCAACCACTTTAGTAGTGATGCAAAGCATTTTCATAACTTCCTGAACTGTGTTACTCTTATTTACCTCCAAGAACATGGTTATATTAGCTCAGACTATTTACAGCTATCCGATAGGATTATACACATCCGTCTTTCAGGCGGAAGTGTATGCGATCTTGCAGTGTGCCGTGTGAAAGTTTGCAATTGAGACCTCAAAGAAATGAGCGGATCAATATTTTTACAGACAGCAAGAGCGCACTAGGAGCTCTGAAAACCCGAAGGTGACATCAAAACTGGCCTGGGAATGCCATGAAGAACTAAATAAACTTGCAAATAGGAACAAATTAACTTTGTACGGGGTGCCAGGGCATTCAGGAATCACAGGTAATGATGAAGCTGATGAATGCGCTAGTCGCGGATCATCAACCTTATATATAGGTCCTGAACCAGCTCTAGGGACCCCAAAATCATTGATATGAAACCAGATTAGGACATGGACCAATAAGAAGCACACAGAGTACTGAACAAAAGTACCTAGCAACAAACACAGTAAAGCCTTCATTAGGGAACCGTCCAAGAAAAGAACCGAAAAACTACTTCAATATAGTATGGACCAGCTCAGAATAATTACAGGGTTACTAACCGGTCATTGACCGCTTAGAAGACACCGGAACAAAATGAGGCTGCAATGAAGGGATTGAAACAGCTCTACACATGTTATGTGACTGTGAGGCACTGCATCACAGGTGGGAGGCAATATATGGACGTACGAAATTACGCCCAGAAGAATATGACGAACATCCAATACGGAACTTGTACAAATCAGTACAGGTACGAGACTGATGGAATGGATGTCATGAAAATATGTGAGAATAAGCGCAATATCCAAAAAAAGCTGTAGTGTTTTCTGGAGACTTGGACTAAATGGACAAGTCAGACAGCTCCTAAGGTACCAAAAAAGACTTCTTATGGCAACCTTTCAATAATACAATAATAAAATAAACGATCGATTCTTATCACATAACAGGTTTTAATGGATAAAATCATGGTGAACAAAATAAAAGAAGATATGAGAACGAATAAAACAATAAAATATGTGACTCCAAAAAGTTTACCAGTGAGGTCATATTGAAATGAATATATGTTTTACTACCATTGGTACCTTATGGTTTCTATACTACTTTGGAAGACGATGCCAATTCAATCTGTTAAAAAATCTGATGAAATTTATTTTTCCGTTGATAAGATACCGCCCCAAAGAACTACAAATCGCAGAAGCCGAAACTTGTGCGAGCTGAGGATTACCGAAGTATTACTTCTCAACTTAGGATTCCTTGCATTAAGTGAACAATATGAAGTGAAAATCGAAGTCGTTCAATCAATTGATATCAGGTTCAAACATCAATACCAAATAATATAACAACATATCAAACAATGAAAGATGACCTCCAAAAGGATATGATATCCAATGAACCGACGGTTCAAAACGTTTACATTTGATAGTGGTTGTTGGGCACATTAGGCCCCAAAATATTAACAGATACAAATATTAAGATTTGTTTTGAAAGAAAAGAGTTGTAAAACATAAAGAATAACAACCAAAACCAAGGCACAAAATACACACATCGAGATCGTTGAAACTAGTGCAAATTAGTAGCATATTTCAGTGTTGCACTGTGATTCACCTTCCTGGGTCGATGGCTTAGGCAGATGTGAATGTTTGCTCATTCTGGTTATATTGTCAGTTCTTTCATAATCAGCAAGGCCTCAGAATTTGTAATACTTTAAAGATTCCAATGTATCTAAAAAAACACAAATTTGTCATTTTGAATGTTCACCAGAACCAGTCATTGGTGGCGACGAATCATTTGTTTTTTATCACTGGTATGTAATATAACTGCCGACATAACGTGAATAATTTCAGAAATGTTATATAGTTCAATGATTCCAATTCAGAAATATACAATATACGAGAAATATACAATATTTATCGAGATATATCTTTCAATACATTCACGGAGGTTCACGGATATATTTCAGTAGGCATTACTAATGTTTGGTGACAAAAATATGAGTTTTTTCATCATTACGGCCAATTCTGCACGATTTTCAAAGAGAATCGTATTATCAATAATGACAAATTTGCCAATAATGCACTCTCAATTTGGATGCGCCTGTATTGTAGTTTCTCCAAATATTCTGTGTTCATCATTTTCAGATATTCTCAACATCATCATCCCAATCAACATTGACCTTTTCAGAATGAAATTCATTTACTGCACCATTTCGCCATCTTATTTAGCAAACATCCCAAAATATATAAACGATCGTTATCTATATAAAATATATTTTATTCCAAATTTATACATGGATTCATTGTTCACAATACCTATCACTAATGAAAGAATAAAAAATTCATTAAAACCAAAAAAAATCATATTTAAAAAAAAATAAAAAGAGAAATTCCGTAAGATTCCAGACGCTGAACTCTACGTGAAAGTAGTAGCCTTATTTAGATACGATCATATCGCTTTTCCTGTAGAACAGCAAATAAGGAACTCGCTTTCCCTGGAGCTTCAATATGTCTTCTTTTTGCACTGTTTGACAGAAGAGTCGTCGTACCTAATCCAGCCGACGTGGAAGGCATCTGTCACGTAGTGTCCAATGTTGCATTTTTACCTTCGTGGTAAACGACGGCGAATAGCTTGTATTGTTTATCTGTAGGAGACTGTGTTTCTGACGATATCAAAGTCGAATCAGACTTCAAGTCAAAATCAAAATCAAAAGCCTTGATAATCTCCGTGCAACGGTCGTTGCTGTATTTGAAAAACTTCAGATGCAAAATGAGGATAACGGGAAGTTTGCAGAGCGTAATTAGCTCCCATGCTTCGACTTTTTCGTTTGTTTTCGACGAAGTCACTCCCTCTAAAATGTTCTTGGAGACAAGTACCTTAAGCGCTTCTCTGATGGCCTTCACTTTCTCAATTTTGAGTGGCAGGGCGAGGAAAGGCTGGGTATCAGTAATATGGTCCACGTTGCGATGAATGCTGGACTTTAGATGCCCCCCGGAGATGTCACTTCGATTCCATTATGTTCCATACATTATTTGGATCATTGCTGAAAGCAAAGTCAACGAGAGGTTTTTCATCTTCAATATAATATTTAACCAACTTATTTAGCTTGAATATTTCATCATTGAGTCCATTCAAAAGAAAACCTAGACACTCTTCTGCATCTTGTTGTCCATCGATCCAGTCAGTCCGCATGTTATGCAACATTTAATAAATCAACGTCGGACCGAATGGGATGTCAGTGTTGATTGAAACTTTTTGGTCATTCTTGGAATTTTTATCTACTCTCCCGTCTTTTGCCAAAAATTAGGAAGGTAGGTGAAGAAACTGTTCCACAAAATGGCACATCATATATGTAGATAGAAACATACCCATCTTGTAACAGTCCGGATCTACAAACTCCTAGGACCTTCTGGAGAGCTTGAAGGGGCAAAAGGAAAAAATTGTCGTTTTCGGCATCCTGGTCAGTAGCTATTTCGTCAAAATTATTGACGAAATACAATTCACCTGATTTCAATTCAACTTGAGACTCAAAATAAATCAAGATGATCACCAAGCCGACTATTTATATTACTGAAATTCGGAAAGTAAAACTCAAAGTAAAAAAATATTTGAACTAATATGAGTTAATATACGGAAACAATTATAATGCAAACATTGCGTGTATTTTGTTATTTCCGAAACCAGATTGAGTCATGAGGTAAGGTGAAAATATCACAAAGAAGTCGGTAAATTATAAGGTGTAAATATGCAAATAGCACGGAACCTGAACATAACATAGCTGTAATTCAAGATCGGAAAAGCTTGAATTGAATTTACGCTTTTTATAACGTATGTTGAATAGATTCAGTACCATATATATTGCCTGATCTTTCAACAATTTATTCAAAAATATTTAAGCAATAAGGAGAAGAACCTCAGACCAATAATAAAATTGAATCTCATCACACATAATGCTATGCATCGTTCAACCTCTGGCCACGGTAGCCGTGAAAAAAATTTCCAGAAATTATGGTTTTAGTATCCCTCAATAGTGACTATAAATTTTGACAGATAGTATACAGATACTAAATTTTTAAACTTACTAATTTCTCACAGTGAAATGATGATATATCCAAGGCATCAACTGCAATCTATATGTTATATCAATCTCTCTTCATTATGGAAGACTTTCAATAGGATCCTCATTTGAGATTCAATGAATTTTCAATAGGATTTTGCGAGGAACAGGTAAACTGGTTCCCAATCTTCATAGACATTAGCACGCCAACTCATTATCGATGATTCTGTGTAATTTTACAATCACTTTGAACTGTTCAACGACCATCTGACTTGTTAATGGTTCATCAGTTCGTTAAGTTCAGTTCAAATCTAAAGAAATGAACTCTAAATGTTCAAGCCGGTGTCGAATATACCTACACAGTAGGTTGAATGGACTGACGCCTATCAGAAAACAACTACTCCCCTGACTAATACCACGTACGGCGTTGGATTATATCCGACAGGCGTTAGTGCAGGAATCTTTACAGAAAATTTCCTACATATGCAATTGGTAATTCAACTGAAAAAGTTGACCTTCAATTGCACACTTGCACACTTGCCCGTTCCAAAATTGAAGGTCGACTCTTTCAGATGTATTGCCAATTGTATATGCAGGAAATTGGTGAAGGTGAAGATTCCTGCACTGACGCCTGTCGGATATATTCCAACGCCCTTCGTGGTATTAGCCGGGGGAGTAGTTGTTTCCTGATAGGCGTCAGTCCATTCAACCCACTGTGTAGGTATATCTGAAACTGGCTTGAACGTTTAAATTTAATTTCTTTAGATTTGTTTACTGCGAGTCTTCAAGTATAGCCCACTGACTAATAAAAAAGTTTAGTTCAGTCGAAATCAGTTTTTTGAAAGGTTGCATTGTAAGTCGTGCACTGCGAATTAACATTTCTCTGGTTATGAGTTGGCCTATCGTAGGATATACAGATGACTGAACGTATGCCCAATTTTACCTCCTTCGCACTTTTATTGCAC
>WOGP01003161.1:2194-15586 GCA_015342065.1 Leptinotarsa undecemlineata
TTTCTAATTCCAAAAATTGGTATATTGAGTTATATTCGATAACAAGGACATAATGGATATCAAAATTATACTGTGTGTGTGCCTGGTACTCTCAGAATTCAACAATAATATGATTCCGTTAATGGACCCTGTATAGACATCGGCGACAAACGTAGTTTTCAAGTACTTCAGAACTCTTGTTCACAAATAATATGCGGTTTCCGTCGTGATGATAGCATTTCTCATAAGTTCAGAGAATTATCTCGGCTCAATATGGAGAACCGATGAAAATTACATAGTCTATGTTTGTTTCATTAGATTATTTGTTACCAGTGCCCTGTGTATTTATATAATGGAATTGTTCATTGTTTCAATATTCACAATTTGAACTCAAGACATAGAACAAGACTTTGTTGTCAGTTTGAAGGAGTATCTATTGGAGACACTCTCTCAACACCAGAACAAAATACGCTCTCCCGACGCGCGTTTTGCAAACCAAGTTAGCGTCCTCAGGAGATCAGTATGACTGAAATTTACTACTTTGTTAGTGTTTCTATATGCTAGTGGCCGAACGGCTACCTGTTAATAGTACCTAACTACTACCGGTCTAACTACTACCTGTTATTGTTCCTATGCTAAACTAACTGTTTTTAATACCTCTGATTTTTTATGCATTTCGTTTATGTTAGTGACAATCCCCTACATACTTTTTCTCTAATATTCATCTGTTTTTTTTAATGATAATTCTTACGTATGAGACAAAACAAAGAGTTGTTCGAAATATGACCTTTGTCGCTATTCATGTAACCCATTTCACGCTTTCGATTTCCAAGATTTCGAAGGCATCCAGAAACCTATTGTCTTGTTTCGATTCCAACAATTTTATAAAGTCCTTACTTATTCTGTGGTCGTTCTCTATGACGTGTTGAGAGACACTAGATTTCTCCAGTCAATAAAACCGAACATGCGAAACATGTGCCTTGTAGCGAGCAAATATAATCTGTTTGGTTTGACCAACATATTTCCTATAAAAATCCTCGCAGTTCATTTTGTTAATATCAGACTTTTCTTTCCGCAACAGCTTGTCTATCAGACTGTCCAATACTTGTGGAAGTGTACGTGCAGTTTTTGAAGCCACTCTTTCTATTCATATGGAAACACGATGAATTTTGATCCTTCCTCTTTTTGAAGAGTCGAGACCTCATGAAGATAATCCCTAAAATTAGCAAGTACTGGTTGAACTTGCTTTATTATTCGATAATGCTATTCTAAAAATTCTGGACGTTTTTTGATATAATATTCGGTGGAGGAAAATCATATCATTATACAACATTTATACGCATGCAGAGAGTATACGGAAAAAAGTTTATATTGATCTTCCAGAAAATAAACAAATATTTCCAAATAGTCTGTTAATATTTTCTGTGGTAAATGAAATCTCCCCAATGGAATGTCTTGCTCAATTACAAGTCAATCGAGGTTTTTAAAAAACATTTCATTGTGATATTTTCATTAAACAACTTAACAAAAACGCAACACGTGTTTCGCCATATGTCTTTTTCAGAATCAGGTTTGGAAGCAACCTTCGTAATTTGTTCTTACTGGGTTAGGTTAGGTTTGGTCTGAAGTGAGTGGGTACATTCGATACTCCAACGCAACCCACCAGGGTTTATTGTGGTTCACACATATTCACACTCGACTATATAAACCCAGGCCAGTATGGCCAGTATGGAGAAAATCTCTTGAGTCTTCCTATCGCGGAGAGTCGTTTTTGGTAATTTGCTATCAATTTAGACGTTGCTCGGTAGGAGCCAAGAGCTTTCAACGCCGCATGACTGTCCAAGAATATTTTGATTGACGTGTTTATGAGGTTAGGTAGATATCTATGTCCTGGGTCTGCGACTCCTGCACCAGAACCGGAAGGCATAAAGTCAGAGGTCATTTCCAGAATGTTGTGACTTCCAGTGTGAGCCATTAAATTGATTTCTGCAATTGACAATGTGCACAAATCTGTATGCAGTCCATCTAGCCTTTCTCTCCAGAAAAATGTGGAGAGCAGGTAGATCTAGAAGGATCTCCATGGCAGGTGACGGTGTGGTACTGATGGCACCACTGATGGCCAGACAAGTCTATCTCTGTGAATCAGAGAGCTTCGCCTGGGTTGTTTTCTGTAGAGCCTCAGACCACCAGTCAGTAGCGCCATAAGTGATCATTAGTCTGACAATCATCACATAAATCCAATGAATTTATTTGAGACCTGAACAATGCCAAGATATTGCACTTCCGTTCCAACTCAAATGACCTCACCATTGAGGGAAAGTGGCGTTAGAAAATATTGCAAGTTACCCTTCCCGACCGATCTGGCCAAGATGACAAGGTCATTTGCATAAGCTTGCAGAGCTTGCAACCACAGAAGAGGATATAGTACCCCGCTTTGAAGGCAGCCATGGTGACCCTGACCCTTAGGGCCTCGCCTTGAAGAGTCGTAGTTGCAGATCTGTTCACCAGCATGGCATAGATCCAGATAGTTATATTCGATTCTATACCTTTCCTAGCCAGAGACGATCCTATAGATTTAGGTAGTGCATTGTCAAATTCTCCTTCAATACCAAGAAATTCAACAATCACAATAAAACTGGGTACTTGGAAGTTTTCTGTAAACATTTTTCTACAGCAATAAATAGTTGTGCAATAAAACTTGATAGATAATTTTCTTTATACGCTCTTTTCTTTGAGAATATATATTATTATTTCAATCGGTAACCTGATTCATCATTTCGTAAATCACTTAATGTTCATCAAGTCACCTAATTTTGAATTCTATAATTGTCTTTGATAGAACTGTTTGCTTTTTTCAGAGGCTATCATTTCACAGTTTTGGCTCCATCTAGTAGTACAATATTTCACATTAACAGATAAAAGTATAACATTATACAACTGAAAATCCAAACTAAATAATTTTCATCGATTTTCCATATTTTCTTGTGCCAATAAAAGTCCTAAGCCGTAAAAGTCAAAGACTCATTGAACTCCTTGTTACGTATACCTCTGATCGTTTGCGAGGCTCATTTTAACCCTCGCTATGACATCGTTCCGACCCGTCTCATTTTCAGGAAATCCAACGATGAAAAAACATAAAAAAATCACATCTGCTTTCATTGAACGTGATCAAGTTAAGAGTCATTACTGTCAGTAGTCTCCTTTCTTTTTTCTTCGAAATCGATGGAACAAAAATAATAAGGTAGAAATCGCGAATCACGACGTGTACATTACTTTCAGGGTCTCGCGGATATATTTTATTCAGGGAAGAATTATTCCAAAATTGAATGATTTTTCATTTAAATGGGTGAATTTTTTCAGAAGGATCGACTATTAGGCACGGATTAGGCGGCGTTTTTGATAAAAGCTACCAGATAAAGTGTTATATTTACAGTGTGCGGTACCGAAAGCGAGACATATCGAATATATTCACGACACATTTGTTGAGAAAAAATTGCCGGAACAGATACGCGTTTTATTCAAGTGGTGATTATTACATCTCTTTCCCCACCCTTCCCCCTTCCATCCCTCGAATTTGAAAAGGGAAAGTACTGGGTGTGACACATCAATAAAGAAGGAATTAAAAAAAAATCATCCAAGTGACTGGTGCTTTTGCTTTTATTTCACTTCTCTATGAATCCATTGCATCAAATAATGTTTTGGTATTTACAAAAAATTCACTCATTTATATGAAGAATCATTCAAATTCTGAATAATTCTATCCTATCCGTGAAATGCTGAGAGTGATGTACATGTCATGATTCGTGATTTTCACCTTAATAATTTTGGTTCATCGATTACGATGAAAAAAGAAAAGAGACTATTGACACACAAATTTGATCACGTTCAATGAAAGCAAATGTGATTTTATTATGTTTTTTCAACGTTCGGTTTCCTGATAATGAGACGGGTCGGAACGATGTCATAGCGAGGGTTAAAATGAGCTTCGCAAACGATCAGAGGTATACATGACAAGGAGTTCAACGAGTCTTTGACTTTTACGGCTAAGCACTTCTATTGTTACAAGAAAATATGATAAATCGATAAAAATGGTTAGGTTTGTATTATCAGTTACATAATGTTATACTTTCCGCAGTTAATGTGGAATATTGAACTACTAAATGAAGGCAAAATCGTAGAATGACATTCCTTGTCTGTCCGTCTGTCCGTCCGTCCAGCTTAGCGTCCGTTCATCACCTCGTCAGTCCCTTTATTGGTCTGTCTTATCATTTGTTCTATTTTATCGAAAACGAGTTGGAATATCGATTCGAAATTCAATATAGTTATGTAATTTCATGATTTCCAGATCCCATTAGTTTATGAGGCAAATTGTAAAAATTTTTTTCTCACGATATGATGAACAAAAAAGTTGGTAACACCAATAGTACAGAAAATTTGATGAATTGGTAAAATCTTTCTTCATCCATTTTTCCGGATCTACTGCGTAGAGAGTTATTAGAAATTTTTTTGAATATCCACTATCACGCTTTGAATTCAAGTAATACTCCATTTTAAGATTCTCACTGAACAGTTTGCAAAGCATAACATATCTTCCACTACACAATAGCTTCCTCAAGCGTGTTCATGAACAGGTGTTGTGGTTTTGTGAACTGTTCAATAAAAATCTAACAATGATGTGAAACTTTAATTCATTATGGTTTTTTCCTCAAGTATCGACCAATAGTAGTTGAATGTGTGGAAGCTATTTTTCGGCGTTTTGGCCGTGATCAACAGGTGTTATATCTGACGTTCCGTCTACTTCTGCGGTATACAACATCAAAGGCGATGTGGTAACTGCCGCGTGACTCTGATTTTATATTATTTTCAGTGAGCGTGGCTAAGTTTCTCTTGTTTGTGTACCTTTTGAGACAGGTAGCCCGGTTGTCTCTACTTTTCTATTAAAATTATTTGCTGAATTTCTATAGCCTCTGTATGAACTCTATATACAGAATATACCCGTTATACTACGTGTGCTGCTTAATGTGCTGCTAGGGGTCCTCCTTAGCTGATCTTAGACTTTGCCTGATAATTTTTGTTGGTCTAAATATTTGTTTTACGTCGCATGTTTCTTTAAGATAATTCTTATCTATCTTCTGTAACATTTTCAACATAATAAAGAAAAGCTTGTCCCTTGACCAGCCTAACTGGGATTACTTTGGCGTACTTTCTCCTGGGTTGTGTGGCCAGCTCGAATTCTCCTTCACTGTACCCATTCCCTTTGAAGGCATTCTCTAGGTAATTGAGTTCCTCAGGAAGACTCTCAGGTTCACAGATACTTCGAGCTCTTTCAACCAATCTTTTGATTATTTTGTTTTGGTGATTATCTGTGTATGTTAGTTACCTGTTCAATATGTGACCCAATGTACCATCATAACGTCTATTCATCAAGAACGTCCAAGAAGGCTAGAGTTTCTTGAGTTTCTCATTTCATTGTGAGTTGGATTTTTGGGTTGAGAGACTGTACAGATATAATACAAAAACATTATGGGTCTCTTGGCCTGTTGATCAACATTTTCCATAAGAAATTTCAATATAAAACCAGAGTAAAATACCAGCATCGTAGTTTGGAGAAGGCAGATCTAATACTAGAAATGCCCGTGGATAAAACAGTTCCGCAGTACAATTTTAAAAAGATTTCAAAATCATCATACCAAGTAGGGAGGACTGGCAAAATGAAACACCGGTAAAAGTGGAAGAAACTTGGTATACAGATGGCTCTATGACCCAAGAAGGAGTGGGAGCCGGTATATACGAAGGCAGAGCACTAAGCCTCGAACATAATGCACTGTTCCAGGCAGAAGTAGCAGCCATGGAACACTATACAGGGGAAATAAACAGGCAGAAGGCCACAAATGAAACCGTTGCCATTTTCTCCGATAGCCAGGGGGCGATTAAGGCGCTCAGCCCATTTCGAATCTTCTCAAGCTGTCTGAGCGCACCAAGTACTCACTTAGTACCTGAAATAAGGTTACAAGGGCAATGAGGAGGTCGACCTAGAACCACATCGCCTTTGATAATATCTACCGTATACTTAGACGAAATGTCAGGCATGAAAACCCGCAGGCCATGGCTAAAATACCAGGAAAATAGCTATCATACAGTTTTTTTCGACTGTGCAATCTTACAATGGTTGAATATTGGAAAAATCTCATTTTTGTTCGAAAGGTTGAACAGATATGACATTTTCATAGAATCAATTTCGTTTACCTCATTGAGCCCAATTAAAAATGTAATATGAGGTTTTCTTACGAAATCAATATTTCAGGAATCAATTGCCCCGAATTTATCAGTCGGGTTGGAATATTCTATAAAACGAAAACAAGTGACGAGTAAAAATGTTCATATGCAACAAAAATCGAACCTTTCTATTCAGAAATTATTCCAGAAACCAGAGTGCAATGCACTACACAAACATTTTTGGCAAAAAAAAAGTGAAAATCGAAAGTAAAATACTCAGATTTTTTTTGTTGTTCTTGAAGAGGTGTTTCTACATCTATGTGATGAATTTTCAATTCTGATTCAACAGACGAGTCTATCGTCGATCGTAAAGGAATATGTACCATTGATGAATAGAAATAATCCTAATAATTTATTCCAGCTCCTTGTATATAATATCAAGCTACAAGACGAGCATGATAACCCATTTTATCACACTATGATCATATTTTTTCAATACCCACTGGTATTCAGTCACACTACCTTTATCAGGAACATGGGTTAGATGCCAGGCCTGGTTAACTTCAGAGGATTCCATTTCCTTTCCCATCGCCTCTCTCCAACGCTCATCATTCAGTCGGGAAAGTGCTTCTGATACATCAACTGGAACGTAATCTATAGGATTGTATCGCCGCAGCCTATAAATGTTACGAAATCTACTTATCATTTGGCTTTCCATTTTTTCTGATCTTGTTGGTGCTGTCTGTTTCTCCAAATCATCTATTGGAGATAATGTGAAAACAGGATATTCTCTGTTATCTCATATGAAAATATCTGACAATATCTGAAATGGTAAATCATTTTGACCTTCAATAAATCAATAGTCTTCATTATCTTCCAATAGGTCCCCCACTGTATCTGACAAGTTTCAGACAGGATCCTTTAATTCTCCTCAAGAATTACCACATCACAACTGGTGATAATTTTCCTAGATTCAGGATCATCAAATCCGTAACCTTTGACATCATCGCGAAATCTAAATCAAATTTTCTTTGTTCGTTTGACAAAATTGTTCTGCCATGTCGACTTGTCAGAGTCTATTCAAGTTGTAAATAATAAAATATTTGCCTGACTTCGATACCGGGTATAATTTTGCATCAGTAGCTATTGGCGGAGTTATTTGTGATATAGAGGGAAATAAAAATGAAAGTGTCAGTGACCCCATCCTCACAATGTACAAATTTCAAAATCATATGAAATGTCCCAATCCTCTCCTTGTCTCTCGTGACATAACCATGGAATACATGATTTATGTGAAAAGTTTAAAAATGTTATGAATGTGGGTTGGAGTTTGTACTGATATTTTCTAGAAAATTCAGTTTTTTACTGCTGGTGATTCTGAGGAACGAATAAACTCTACACCACTTTACTCAATGTTGCCCTTTTTGCGTAATCCTATCTCCACTTTGGAATTGCTTCTTCACTTTGCATATCAGGGAAATAGATACCTGCAAATTGTTCTTGTTTGGTCTCTATATAATTGTGAACTGATCGTGAATATATTAACATTGACATGGATGGCTGGTACTTGAACGAATTGTGGGGTGGGACATCATTGGCGATCATGCTTTGTTTAAATATTCAAAAAATAAACTTTTTGTTTTATCATGGCTTAGCCTAAGTTGATCACGAAGGACACAGTTATATGGTAGTAAACACGATTTTCAATAGACGTCCATAGACATGAAGTAGAAGGAGTCATTAGTTGTTAGGTAGTGACATTGTTTTGTGAAAATTCCGTTAACTAGCTGTCATTTCTATACAGACGATGACCCTCAGAAGTCGAAACTTTTTGAACTGATAATAAATGAGTTCTTATCTTTTAACGTGCAATTTCCAGCACGAATAAGTTGAATCCCCCCCAAACCCAAAGTTGGGATCTAACCAACATATTTACCAGGGCGGGAATTCTTCAACCAGCTATCACGATAAGGAATTCTTGGCTGAGATTCTTGACATCATCTCTGCATAAAATTGTTTTTACTGACCTATTTATCTTTATGATTAGTTAATCTTCCATTCACATTCCTATTGGACACAGACAGTGAACAGTTTACAAAAATGATAGAAATCAATTTGAAAGTTCAGCTTCTTTATGTAGTCTTGGAACCAAAGAGACACTTGCACAACCGTGCAAGTGTCTCTTCGGAATGTCTCTTCAGAATGTCTGTTAACAAAATTCACTTTGAATTTTTTCACCAAAATTTAAACTGTAATCGGAATTAATAGCTTTGCATAATTTGACTCAATTGAAAACTTTTGGCTTAGCGAAAGGTGACTTTCGTCATCAATCTCATTCCCATTAACCTTTCTGAAGACTCCATTTTGGACCTAAAGTGAAAACATGTGTTTCCTAGTGTTGGAAGCGATTTGATTCGATAGTTTCAATCCTTTTTTAAAACGCCACTGTCTTTGAACATACGCCAGCAAATCAATCTCCATTAGACGGCCCAATGGAGCCCTAAAAAAAGACTTCTCTACGGAAAATCCCTACTCACGTCGCAAACGTCTTTCTGAAGGAAGGAAATGCAAGAACACACGCAAGTGACTAGACATGCACGATACAGTCAGCGTGCTGCATATTTCTCTTATCGCAAACTGCATATTTGGATTCATGTTGAAAAACTTATCTTGTTTGAATAATGACATTACGTCTTTGAGATACTGGGCGGTCGGTATTGTTTGAAATGTCATCCGAGTAAATACGTAATTTAAAATTTTTATTGAATTTTATAGATTTCAATCTGATTTCTGAATGCTCTCCAGGAGGCAGTAGGTTACGAAGCCAAACACTTTTTGTTTGGTGAAGAGAGTAGTGATATTTCGGAAGTAGATTTGAAAAACACGTCCGTTGAGATCGTAGTCAGAAACAGTCAAATATTCATTATTAAATCTATCTATTTTATTTTCCACATAATTGATGATTTTCCATACATATTAACTTATAGTGTCAGTTTTTCCAAATACGTTTCCAATTCATTTATCCGATTGTTCAAATTTTCTTGAAAGAAAAACGGTTATATGGCGACACTTATTCAGGAACAAAAGTTCAAACTATGTAACAGGCATAATATTTTACCGAATATACCAATATAGATAGATATAGATCATAGATAGAGATAGATCTATGATGGAATTGGCCGATATTTGATAAAAATCCACAACTGAAATATTCAAATATAGTTCAAAAAACTAAAAAACGCGCTTTTGAAGAACATCGAACTAAAAAGTTAAAAATAGTTTTTTTAACGAGCTCAAAACAATAATGATCGCCTGCTCCTGTTGATAAAAAAATACTTTTTTCAAATGAAGAAATACATGTCAAGTGAGTTCGAATTATATTAGAGGAGTTACGAATAGCGTCATCTGCCCGCGAATAGATCGAACAATAATATCGGTATATCAAGGAGATTACGTACAGCGCTATCTGCCCGCGAATAGATCAATTATGTCAATATTTCAAGGAGGTTACGTATAACGCCGTCTGCCAGTGAATAGATCAAGCAATTATATCGTTATATCAAGGAGTATTGTCGATAATTCTGCAAACAAACATACAAGCTAATATAAAGCGTGTGAAAAACAGTTTATTGTGGGATTTTCACTAAACATTTTTACAAAAACGCAACACGTGTTTTACCATACAATGGCTTCTTCGGGCGTGTATTCCACATGCTCAATTTACCCTAGTTTACAATTTGAAGTACTTACCTACATTTCAAGTACCTGTGTTTTACCTGGATTTGTGATGAATTGAGTTACATGAACTCATGTCCGAGTTTCCACATTTGAAAAAAATATTTGGTAGTGAGGAGTTATTCAATTTCAATTGATTATTTATCCAGTAAGTTATTCGAATTCTTGAATCTATAGATTTCTAACCATTCTAGAAGAGTGAGTTTCAAACTTATCTCTCCTAAATGTAATGCATCGTATTCATGATTGAACTTAGATTCGTTTGCTGAAAGGTAATTTTCGAATATAGAATCGGTCTTTTTATTTACAAACCTACTTCTGTTCTATGTGAAGCTTTGGGAAAATGTTCTTCCTGTTTGGCCAATATACAGTTTTGGTCTAGAGACACAAGTCAGCTTATATACTCCTGATATGTCCGACACCGAAGGTTTGTCTTTATTGTTTTTAATGAATTCATTCAGACTATTATTCATTCTGTGAGCTACGTTCACGCATTCTTTCTTAAAAAAATGGGCAATATTATTGATGGATTCACCCATATAAGGCAATGTCCTATAACTGACGTTATACCATCTTGAATTTGGGTAGACCTAGTCAATGGCTTGCTTTTGTAGTTTTTTTGGAAAGAAAGGAGTTTATAATATCTACCATATAACCTTTGTTGACCGCAATTTGTTTGATCAAACTTATCTCTCTCTCTCTGGAAGTTACTCTCAGACAATGCAATATTCGATTGTCTGTGAAGTATACTATTGAATGCAGCACCTTTATGCACCTCCACACATGATATACATGCGAATGAAACACTTTTCCTTGAAATTTATGATAAAAGTTCAATTATTACGCCAAGAAATATACTTGATATTTTCCGATATCAATGGTATCATTGATATCATTTGGTATCAATGAAAGTAACTTCAAGATATAGTACCTAAGTAAAATCCAAATATTTTTTTTTCATTCAAAATCATTACAATACATATACCCAAATCCTTTTTACAAATAGGAACTCGGTTGATTAGCAAGTTGACGAATAACCCTTCATTTTTTCTATTCAGTACTAGTAAGACCGATGAAATGAAGATTGAAATGAGTGTCATTTTTCCTTACAAGAGATTAGTATTATTATTTACCTTCTCAGATAACCTCTCAAAAAATATGTTGTTCATCAGTAGATACTACTATATTCAATGATTTTGCATGAGAACTCATCTAAACATTCCCACAGAATCTTTCTGCGTCATCGGAATAAAAAAGCATTTAATGCATCAGTTCCATTTCCACATTCTTCCTGTTGAAAGAACTTGAGAGGATATTGGAAAGACACATCAGAAGGATGGCATTATATGCTTTCTCCCTGAATTACCACCACTATACTCATCAAACCGACAAACCTTGTACAGAAAATCTCCCAATCCCTTGACAACAAGAAGATGGCGGTAGCTGTATTTCTCGATATTGAAGGATCATCTATAGGATCGTCTCTGGCTAGGAAAGGTAAAAAATTGACCTTAACTGGCTGGATCTATGCCATGCTGGAAAAAATAACTGCAACTACGACTCTACAAATCGAGGTCATCAGGTTCATGGTAACCAGGCTGCCCTCAATTTTATTTCTCTTTCTGTTTTCGCTCCTGATGGATAACCTGATTCATGCCATTCGAAGAAGAAAATTAGATGCAAGCTTATGCAGAAGACCTTGTCATCTTGGAAAGGTTCACGTCGAGAAGGATAGCTTCAAAGCACGATGGACGTTGTTCATAGTTGGTGCCTGAGGAAGCAGGCAACCCCAGCAAAACCGTGATAATTCCCTTCACCAGGAGGAGGAAATTGGACGATTTTATGGCACTTTCCCTCAATGGTGAAGTCATTCCATTTAGACGTTGTTCGTCCTTATGGACGAGCGACGTCTTAATTGGTAGTTAATTGCCAAAACGACTCTCCTCTATGAGAAACCTCAACATACTGGCCTGAGGGGCAATGAGGCTGCTGACTCCCTTGCATGAGACGGTGCTACAAGCAGCTTCATCGGACCAGAACCTGTCATTGTTATTGCTTCAGGCGTTGATAAACAAATATTGAATACCTGTATGGCAAGAAGATTAATGGACTTCTGGTAGAATCTTCCAGGATCGGCTCACTCCAAGGCGTTTATTCACTTTTCGAAGCTTGATACCAAACAGTGCTCGCCTTTGTTTGGAAAATTATGTAACAGCAGAGCCCATACTTTATGCCTGATTTGCTGGGGACCCAATCAGGTTTTTAGAGTTTGGCAGAGATATACTCTTACCATCTGACCTGAAAGACCACTCACCACACAAACTAATCGGCTTCGTTGAAAATATGGGTTTATATGGTCCACTGTGAATAGCTGTTATCCACAATAAACCCTTTCGGGTTGCGGTGGAGGGTCGAATAAACCGACTCACTCTGGAGCTAACCTAACCCAAGCCACATTCTTCCCTAGAGTTGTCGGGGGATATTTGAAAAATGAATATGTCAAATTTGGTGATTCACTTTTGAAACATATGATTTTTGAATCTGATCCATTTCCGAAAAATCTCTTCTTATAAATCTTCCATCAGATAGAAAAAGTATGTTGATCATTTCAGATTCCGTCGTGGTATTCATTTTTATACAGTACAATTCAATTTCTTATACCAATATTTTAATTGAATTCAAAAATAATTCATTTCAATTTTCCAGGAGGAGAATAGAATGACATTTCATATTAAATTTGTAAGAAACGAAATATGCAACAATCTGAAATGAACAAGAATCGATCTTATTTAAAATACAGAAAAAATTCACATCTTCAAGTAGGTACTCTCCTTCCTGTACTCGTAAATGACGTTTCTCCCCCAAAATTATTCATAGCAACGTACAGAATAATAGGGTACGAGTTTTCTCTTGTTTGAAAATGGAAATTTCCCAACCAATTCAATGAAGTGAGAGGGAAACGGGTATAGTGTGAAAAAGATTCCTTATAATGCGGGAAAACCTTATTAGATAATTAGCATCTGAAGAGATGTTGCGAAAGATCCATTCTGTACCGAATTACAACTATAAAATCTTAATGTAGCATATTTTTTTAATTTTCTTGCTTTCCCACATTCCCTCAATGTTCATTTCAAGACATAACTTGTTATTACGCGTGCTATAAGGAAAAATTCCACAGTTTAATAGGGGTGAAACACATAATGGGATTGTAATTGAAAATTACTACATTAACTTTTGTATACCGTTTGTCCATTTGAGGATGAAACACATTGGATTCTGCAGTTATTAAGTAAGTTTGTTAGTCGCCAAGCAGAAACAGGGGAAATAAAAAATCAATTTTACGATATTTTATAGTTTATTATACAGTGTCAAACATAAAGTCCGCATCAAATGGGATTTTTTTTTGTTCATCTCTTCAAGCAACTTTTGATATCTCCATTAGGTTGTGCTTTAAAAATGATG
>WOGP01003162.1:0-15586 GCA_015342065.1 Leptinotarsa undecemlineata
TCTGACGAATATCAGTTTAAAGGGTAAGGGAGCCATGCTTCAATCCTGGATAAATTTAAGACGAACACCGAGACGAGACCAGGAGCGACCACAGAAGGGGGAAATTACCCTACTTCGAGGGCAGCCCCTGGTGACCGTGAACCTGATAGCCTCGCCTTGAAGCGTCGTAGTTGCAGTTCTGTTTACTAGCATGGCATAGATTCAGCCAGTTATGGTCGGTTCTATACCCTTTCTAGCCAGAGACAATCCTATAGATTTAGGTAGTACATTGTCAAATGCTCCTTCAATATCAAGAAATACAGCAACAGCAAACATATGACTCACCGCGAAAGGAATATGATGGACAAGCCGCCGCGAAAAGTCTAGACCAGTGCCGATACAACTAGAGAAATCTAGCACGGTCGTTACCGGTTTATAAGACCCGATTGTCGTCCCGAGAGGGCAGTCTGTATTCAGAAAGCGAATCGAACGGTTAACAAAGAATTCGAACAGTGAAGATAAATTAAGCGTTAGTTGCTAAGTGTTCTATATAAGTGCTACGTGTTCTATATAAATAGTGAAATATTGTTGAAAATAAATTTGTTTAAAACAGCTAATTCTTCACACTGTTAATTTAAAATTGTAAAAAGACAGAGTCCAGATTGTGACATGCGTGGAACTGTAGATAACTGATCAACAACGTGCACATGAAGAAAATGGAAGGGTTATACTTTGCTAGAAGTGAAAATCTGCCTGAAGTACCTCATCCCAGATTAACAATAAACGCTCTTAATGGGGATTTAGAATTACTGGGCACATTATTGGGATTTAAGATCTACAGATCCAAAAACAGTATTTTCCATACTTGTTGCATAAATCACATTTTGTATCTTATAAACCATGTAATAGTTTCAACTACGATATGCTGAGACAGAAACTGGTTAATGTCAAAGACGTCACAATATGGATTGGTCATTGAAAAGAAAACAATGACTCCAACAACTAAAAAAAGATGAAGACATTCACGTTCTGGCATTTACGTCACTCATACAATTAATGTCAGATACACGTGTTGCATATTTCCATTGTGAACAGTTTGGGATTTAATTTATCACATAGTGCCCTGACGCATTGTGTGATCCGCAGGTGGAATATTTGTAAAAGTGACGTCACGGCCATTTCACATTATCATGTCTATGGTTGAAATTGGATACACGCTAACTGGTCTTATTTCGCGGGATATTTGAAAAAGAGCGGGTGGCAATATTAAAAATAAAGGTTTCATGTATGAAGAAGTCTAAATTGTGTGTGTTTGTTCAAGTGTTAATTGAAATATTTTCGACACAAGAAAACTAGTGGATCTCTTGGATCGTTATTGTTAATTCACCAGCAGACATCTGAAGCTTCAAAAATCACCTTCTACCCAAAAGACTTCGATGTCATTCTTCATATTATTTGTCACACTAATAGCTTGCCGTTTGTAAGCTGGTCGTACTCCCCAATTCCACTGATTCGACTCCAAGTTGATAACTCTTCCAAAATCTATGAAATTCCTACTCAAAGAAATCGGAGGTAAAACAGACAGGTCTATTTTTGGACACTCTGTTATCCCGAGGATTTCGTTGTCCGGCAGGGGGTAAGTCTGGAATATTACATCTTTTGGCTCGATCTTTTCTTTAGTTGATATGCCGATGAGGTCCACAGTTAAGGGTTTCTGAAAATAAAATGGAATGTCATGCCAAAAAGATAACTATAGTTGGGATTTTGAGTAAAAACGCAAATGAATCAGATAGTAATTCCTACTTGAAACGTTTTGCCGAAACCTATAGAAACTAAGACATATCGAACTTACGTGTCCCCAAACGAAACATGTGAGTTGCTGGCTGAAAACTCCCCCCGATTTTGGCGCGAAAAACACCGCTATATATATGTGTTTTCGAATAACTCCTTTACGTGGTTCAACTGTGAACAGTTCTTGTTTCTCATCAAAATCGAACATGAATTCGGCGGGGACATCGGACGAATTCACTATTTCGAAAACTTTTTTGGTTCTCTTCTTAGGTGGATGAAGAAAGAAATGAATGACATTTGTAGACGTACTCAGTTGTGGACCTAGAAGGTAACTCATAAATAAAATGATGTAACGCTACCAAAAATGTCATATTGATCTAGCTTTTGAATATTTATTGATTAAATATTAGTATCTATTAGTAATTGAAGGTTAGGTTACGGGAAAGGTTAGGTTGGGTTATATTTCAATTGTGCTATTGAACATTCTCATTAATATCATGATTCATTGAGCTTGCGCCGGGATCTAAACTAGGCAATACCCGATAATTTGAAGTACAAATAAATATTAGCTGTGGTGTCCAGAAAAATTTAATTTTACCTTTAGTTTCTCCTTTGGCTACTATTTTGACGACGTTGTAACCATTATCCACAAATTCAAAGCAGCCCACATCTTTGTAAAAAGGAATCGTCGGCAAATAGTCAACTTTCAATTTAATAAAGGCTGCATTTCCTTTCACGAATCCTTCCTTTCTATTGAAACTGAAGGCGGGATTGTAGAAACCTACTGACGCATCTCTCTTTATTCTGTAGCTTGCCACATCCTTTGAAAGAAATTTATTCAGGAGAGTTCGACGCTTTTCAATGTATCTCACCTCTTGGTTGAAGTTTCGTATGGAAACAGTTTTTGTGTATTTCCCAAAAACTGCCACTTTCCCAAAGTCGAGCACAATCTTCTCTATTACTTTAGATTCTTCGCTTACCTTTGAGAGTCCCTGAAAACAGGAAATATTCTGTGGTCCGGAGAAATCGACGTGACATCGACATATTCCCTCCATTTTGTCACTGTGACAACTGCAAAAGTGTCAAATGTTGCCTTAAGATTCTTGATTTTTTTCAACTGATCCTTGCATGACGAAAATAAATCCTTGATAAACTTTTTGAACAATACTTCTTTGTGAGATTCTTACAAAAAT
This sequence comes from Leptinotarsa undecemlineata, assembly GCA_015342065.1. NCBI lineage: Eukaryota > Metazoa > Arthropoda > Insecta > Coleoptera > Chrysomelidae > Leptinotarsa > Leptinotarsa undecemlineata. The sequence goes on from WOGP01003162.1 coordinate 2,964, forward strand.
GTTAGGTTGTTTCGAATGTTTTGTCCGTTTTCATGAATCTACTTCAACCCATGAGTTGACCAATAATTGACTACACATTGACCGAGAGGAAGCGTGGGTTCGAACCCCACACCTGACACCATTTATAATCTGGCCCAAGGATTATAAATAACACAACCAGCGTGCAACGTTAGTAGTTTATTGTATAAACATATGTTGGATATCGTGAGCATGATCACGTTTGTTTGTAGTCATGCCCTGTCAACATAACTTGCGTTGCGTTGCGATTGTCCTGTGTTGCCAACTTGTAGTATGCTGTTGCCTAACAGTGACAACTGTTTTAACACATTATATTACACTGAATAATCAAACTTAACTTTATTTTACTTTAAATACAACAAACACTTCAACTAAAACTTCAAATATGTCTATGGCCTTACTAGATCACTTCGCGAAGCCGCACTGTAGCGTCCCCTTGACTGTCACGATATCCTCATGGCTAGCCTTCAAATATCGTAATCGAATGTTGTAGAAATTTCGCCGAAGTTCTGTCGAAGTCGTTAGTATTATTCTCGTTGCTTCTCGAGTGGCGGGGAATCATCGTACTTTCGCGCGCTCTTAGCTACATCACGTTTGGTTTATTGTTACCAGTGGCGGCCGGCGTTATTTGCTCTCTGGCATGATTTACAAGACTTTCCCTTTACCTGAGGTTGTTCGCCCCGAACAATATTCCAAGAGGGGACATCACGATCCCTCTAAGTAGTCGGCCTCTCTATGTGGACAACTTTAGGTTTGCTTCTGGGTGAGAATCGGATTCTGTATACTAGATCGTTTATCTTTTTGGTTTCAAGTGAGGTCCTTGCCATGGTCTCTGCATCTTGGGAAGCAAACCTTTCTGATGTTGGGGTTGGTGGAGCCATACTGCATCGCCCTCCTTGAAGCTCAGTGGCAGCGACTTTTTGTCAAATAATATCTTTATCCTGTCGCTGGAAAGCTGTAATTTGTTCCTGACAAATTCGTGTAGTACAATCTCTAGTTTCTCCTTCAGGTCATTCACATACTCTGAAAGAGGTACCTCTTGAGATTCATCGAAAGGACTGCCACGCTATCGGAAGCTTCAGTTCCCTACCAGTTAACAACATGGATGGTGTGCCACCTGTCGCGTCATGTTGGGAGCTCCTGAATGCCAACAGAAAAAGAGGAACCAATTTACCTTGGTATCTTTAGTTTCCGGAGACAAACATCGAGAGGTAGTTATTGATGGTGCGATTATGCCTTTCGACCATTCCATCGGATTGTGGGTGATGAACAGTTGTTCTTGTCTTCTTTATTCCCAACAAAGTTGTCATTTCCTTCCATGAATCCAATTCGAATTTGCGGCCCTTATCCGAGTATAGTTCTTGGGGTACTCCGTGTCTGGCAATTACGTTCTGCAACAGGGCTTCTGCTACTGTTTCAGCTTATTGGTTGGATGAGGCTACTACTTTTTGGAAAAGTAGTCTATCACAACTATAAGGTACTTGTTACCGGATGTAGTCATAGGGAATGGTCTCAAAATGTCGACTGCGATTCTGTTGAAAGGGCACCCACTGAGGTACTGTTTCAACGTTTCTCTCTGCCTTGTCTTCGGACTCTTTCTCGAAGAGCACAGATCACAACACTCCCATTGGAGCTAGTAACCCTTCTCCTGCAGGCCGTGCTTGGAAATCTGGTGCCATTCCGGTCTCGCTCCTTTGGCAATTCATTCTCGTACAATTTTCAAGACGTGATCCTCCTTCCGCGCTAAGGTGATGTCTTGCTTCATCCGGAAGGTAGTGTCACCCTCAGAGGCTATTAAAGAACGTATCACACCGTGGTCATGTGATTCCTCAAATTATCTAACCCTTACAGGTTGCTACCCTCCAGGTCAGAGGGAACCCGAAACGGTGAGAGGTAGGGGAGCTTATCTCTTTATCAGAGCTGTCCATAAAGGAGTCCCTGACCGCTACCTTATCAAGTCTGATGAAAAGTTCTTTTCGGGTTCGGTGATTCTTTCCGAAGTTCCTGGAAAACATCTTCAAACTTTTTGTCGGCTACTTCAAGCTTTTTTTTAAGCTCTTCTTCAAATTTTTTTCCGACTCCTCAAAATTTCTTTCAACCGCATCAAGCTTCTCATCGACTAATTTATTCAATCCCTCCTTTTTTTGATCTGATTGTTTGATCTGATTGTCTTTCTCTTGTTTCTCCTGAATATTTATGATATTACTTTATGTTTATTTCTTGTTTTTCGACAATATTCACATTTTCTTAAGTTCGTCATAATCGACACTCATTGTTTTCGCCATATGACATAGAATTTTCAGTCAATTATTTCACTTCCAACACCAAATGTTAACTTTTTTCTTGTGGGTTGACCAATAATTGACTACACTAAATAATCAAACTTAATTTTATTGCACTTTAAATACAACAAATACTTTAACTATGTCTATCACCTTACTAGTTCACTTCGGTTACCACAATAATTGACCAAGAGGGAGAGAGCGTGGGTTCGAACCCCACACCTGACACCATGTATAATCTGGCCCAAGGATTATAAATAACACAACCCGCGTGCAACGTTAATAGTTTATTGTATAAACATATGTTGGATATCGTGAGCATGAGCACGTTTGTTTGTAGTCAGGCTTGTCAACATAACTTGCGTTAACCACGATTGTCCTGTGTTGCTAACTTATAGTATCTCAAATGCTGTTGCCTAACAGTGACAACTGTTTTAACACATTATATTGCACTGAATAATCAAATTTAACTTTATTTCACTTTAAATACAACAAATACTTTAACTATGTCTATCGCCTTACTAGATCACTTCGCTTACCACAATAATTGACTACACATTGACCAAGAGGGAGAGAGCGTGGGTTCGAACCCCACACCTGACACCATGTATAATCTGGCCCAAGGATTATAAATAACACAACCCGCGTGCAAAGTTAATAGTTTATTGTATAAATATATGTTGGATATCGTGATCATGTTTGTTTGTAGTCATGCCCTGTCAACATAACTTGCGTTGCGTTGCGATTGTCCTGTGTTGCCAACTTGTAGTATCTCATATGCTGTTGCCTAACAGTGACAACTGTTTTAACACATTATATTGCACTGAATAATCAAACTTAACTTTATTTTACTTTAAATACAACAAACACTTCAACTAAAACTTCAAATATGTCTATCGCCTTACTAGATCACTTCGCGTAGCGTCCACTTGACTGTCGCGATATCCTCGTTGCTAGCCTTTGAATATCGTAATCAAATGTAGAAATTTCGCCGAAGTTTATGATTACCAGTGGCGGCTGGTGTCATTTTCTTTCGGGCATGATTTACAACATTATATTCAATGGATATATTTATACTTTTCCAAGTTATCTTTTCATTTGGTTTTCAGTTACAGTCACCATTTTTGTTATTTATTTTATCTCAGCATTGCAGTGAAAGTTCAAATAAACATCTAAAGACATTTCTATTTCAATAATGTGGGTTTGTCTGTGCAGTAAATTCAATGTATGGTGCAATTAACGTTTTTGGGCTATATAGAATAATAAATCATTTGAGTGAAAGAGTAGAGGAAGTAATAAGTCTTTCTAGGTATTCTTTATTAGGAAGCAAAAATAACAAAAACAACCAAAATCATTGAGGTAGATAACATTCCTAAATCTAAAAAATCAATCTATATTCAACAAAAGGAACTTTTCTAAGAGTAGTGCATTTCCAAATCTGGCAAGATTTCTTTGTACCTCGGAGTGCAATATTTTTATTCTCCATAGTCTAGTCTATTCTCCATAGTCATATTCTAGTATTTGGGTTAAGCGACATATTGTTTAAAGAAAATCAGCATTTTCTGTGTAAGTAGGTAACAGTATTTTTTATATAGTTTCCGAAAACTCTTCATTTGAAAGGAGAAAATATTTAAATTCTATTTGACTGAAAAGCATTCCTACAAGCTTGACCAACTGTAAAAATGATATAATGTTATCTGTTTCATCGTTTGTTTTCTTTAAGAATTCCCAGAATAATAAAATGAATAATTTACTTGTGATTAACCCCCCACATATGAGGAAATCACCAATAGTATAGTCGAGAGAGTTAAATTCAAAGAATCTTTTGGGTCAAAGCATTTCTGTATACCAAATCAGTCGAATCAAATCGATAGATAAGTCATAATAGTACAAAAAGAGACCCATTTGAAGTCGATTGTCTTAGGGCCGATTTATCCATCCTAGTCCTTGTCTCTGTCTTAATTTCAGTCTTGATTCAATAAAAGCAATAATACGTTCAACGTTCTTATCTTAGTCGTTGTCCTTCAAAGTTCTCGAACTTTTCAAGACTTTGATTAGGTTAATACTTCTTCTTCAACGTATTTAACGCAATGGTCTACAGCTACAAATATTGGTTGATTGAATTCAGTTGATTGTTGATGTTAACAGCTGATAGTGTTTGAAAAATTGAGAATTTCTATGGTATGGTTTATACAAAATGAGTCTAGAAGAAGCAATATTTGTTGGAATTGTTTTGCAAATCGGAACACTATGTCACATATAACTTGGGATCAAAACTATGGTGATAAATTGACTAAAGACTGAGACAAGAACTAGGATGCAAAAATTGGCTTTTATTAATTGATGATTGTGGTTGTAGTCAGTTTTTTTGAATGTTTATAAGATACCTAGGAGTGATGCTAGCGTTTAGAGGAACTTATTCAAATTGAAGGACGAATCAAGTTCAAATTGAAGGTTATTTTAAAATTCAAATATTCAAAAGAAAAAAGTTTGGACAAATTTCCTTTTCTGATGAAGATTTCTGAATACCACATCAATTATTTGAAAAAAATAAATGCGTCTTCCCTATTTTCCATATACTGTCAAATTCTACTGATGGCAAGAATACAGTGATGGTGCCAGTTTGTGCAAATAAAAGTAGTAGAAACCAGTCGGAATTACATTTGAGCCTAGTGGAATATTTTGCTTGCTAAGCTTCTCTCATAGAACGAGTATATCCCAAATTAGTTGACAAAGCGGAGAATTCAAACGGGTCAGTTAGTGCTATGTATAATATTTTCTCATTTTGACTATTTCCTTATCTTAATAAATTTTTGTTCTGAATAACTCATTTCCACAGGAAATTGAATTCAGTATTTATAATTTTACTGGTACGCATTATTAATAGTTTCAAAATATGCCTGCTTGAGAAATAGAAAGCTGCAAACAAGAATCACTTTTCAATAGCAGAAGAATATCATAACTGAAACTAAACCTACTAAAAATATACTAGATTTTATTTGTTCTGTACAGTCCGTCGAAAAATCAGTAGACAAATAGTTGATATCAGAATCAGTCACTTCTATATTTAGACCACAAGAATTTCTAAGGTACTCCTGGGCAGAGTCAGCATTGCAATCAATGCTATTGCATACAGACACATTTACTTTCTGGAAATACCTTTCCATTTCTGAGAAAAATTCACAGTTCCAAGGATTTCCGTAGGTGAAAATTTCTTTGACATTCGGTAAGTTTACATGAAGGGTTCGAAAGCTAAAGCTACTTAAGTTGTTATTACTGAGATCAAAAACAGTAAGAGAATTTTGTACTTCGTACTTGAAAGTAATTGTGAGATTCGTAATCTCGTTCCTGTTCAGCCAGAGATATCGTAAGTTGGGAATGTGGCTGAAATAATCGAAATAGTTGACGTATTCAAACTTATTGCTAACTAAATCTAGGATCTCGAGACTGTCCAATCCTATGAGACCGTATGGTTTAATCTGGACCAAATTATTGTTGCCTAAATGTAGAGATTTGAGACTCCCCAAACCATTGAAGGAACTGGTTTGAATCTCTGTCAGATTATTATATCTTAACTGCAGATCTACAAGACTAGCAAGCGACTTAAAGTTATATTGTACCAAGTAGTTAATACTGTTGTTGTTCATGTAAAGAAAGCTCAAGCTCCTCAAGTCCGTGAAGGCTCTGGGGTGAATGCTGGCAATTTTGTTGTTTTCCAGGTAGAGGATCTTCAAGTTCTTCAAAGGCTTGAACATATTTTCCTCCAACTTGCTCAAACTATTGTGACTCAGGTACAAATATTTCAAGTTGTTGAGCCCGTTGAAAGCTTCAGAGTTGATGAAAACTACCTTGTTGTGATTCAAGCTTAGGATGTCGAGATTTTCCAACCCCGAAAAAAGATTGTTCATCAGTATTTTCAGATAGTTCCTGCTCAAGTCGAGCTGGGTCAGCATTTTGATTCCGTCAAAGCACATGTTTTCTACCGTCTGTATGCTGTTGTTGTGAAGGTTCAGGAACTTCAAGAGAAGAAATTTCCTGAAGGCGAATTTTCTCAAAACCTTGATGTTCGCCCCAGACAAATCCAAAATCTTGATGTTGTTTCTTTTGGGGAAAGTGAAAGTGCTCTCATCCAACACGTCCAGAGTGCAGTTGCTGCATTTTACCCAGTGTGTTCTGTTTAGAGGAATGTCGAAGTTGTGAAAGAAGTTCGAATTGGCGTTGCTGCAAGTCATTTGTTGTCCTTGAAGGACGCTGAGGTGGAATTTGCAGATCTGATTGTCTTCAAAGTTTGTTTGGACTTCGAGGAATGTCAAAGTTGCCACTAAGAGGATCCATCTTGCCATTGTAACTAGAAAGAGAAAAACTTTATTTTGAAAGTGTCGAATATAAAAATTGGAAGTGAAGTGATATTCCATCATTAGTTTTCTTTCAGCGAAACTTTCTTGGTCTGAAATTTTTCAGAATACTCTTTAATCGTTAACTCGTTAATCCTTATCTCGCACAAGTTTCGACTTTTGAGGGTTGTCCATAGGATGTGGCAGCTGGTTAACGAAAAATAGATTTCAAACCGACTTTTACACAGGAATGTGGAACATGTTCCAATCTGAGTACCCAGCTGAAAATATAAAATTTCTAATACTCTCACATGTGATTAACCCAACAATAACAAAAAATTATTGATAAAAAAGATTTAAAAGTTTAACAAACTGAAACACAAGCTAAAAATAATTGAGAAACCTCATGAAAAATGTTAGACATTAGCAAAAATACAAAAAGTTGTAGACTACAAGGTATTGGATATAATGCAATATTAAAAATGAAGTGAAATAAGGTGAACTCTCACTTGTAGAGAAAAATCAGACATTTTACTTTTGAAGAATAGTTTTTTTTTACGTTTTCGAACCCACCCATCTCACCCTACACCCATTTCGGTTGTCGAAGTACTGAATTCTTGTATCAACTAGTTTTCAGCGGGTAAAACCGCTTAGCTGCCGAATGTGGTAAACGATAATTAACAAATCCTGTTACTGGTTGAAATTAAACAAAATAAACAACTTTTATCTTTGTTGAATCCAACAATTCGTTCACATAGATTCTTAGGAATTGATATAATGAATCCTAATTAACAAAAATATTCCAATAAATTGATGGATGTAGCCGTTACTACGTGGTAGGAAATCATAATAAAGAAAAGAGAAATAAAACTTTCTATGTTTTCAACACTTTTATTTGTAACTTACGTTACTACAGTATTTGTAACTTTTATTGCAGTGGTAAAAAATATAGAAATTTTCGTTTCTCTTTTCTTCATTAACAAAAATATTATTTCCCACCAAAGTAAGTATTAAATTAATCTTTTTATTTGATTTAAATTTATATAAGAATATATAAAATTTAGAAAGTGTCATAAAAATAAAAACAACCATGGATCTCTTGTGAATACTTTCTTAGTTTTGCAACCATCAGAAAGTATATAATTTCTTTAATCATCACAGACTTTTAATCGCCATCGAGTTTCTAAATTATTGAAAAAAATAAGAGCTATGATACCTTAAATATTTTTTTAGACAAATACTTCAATGCAGAATTGCATCTATTTGAATGTATTTTGAAGGGGATTTTCCCAGAAATGCATCATTTAGAAGTTATTATTGAAAAAACAAGGTTTATGGAATACTTTTTCCGTACCAGAATAAACAAATTTAACCAAACTCCTATAAACTCTTTTTTATTGACGAAAATGAATAAGTTAATATCGATTATAGCTTTTCTGGGTATAGTAGAAGTTTCACACACATAGGCAACGTTGCATGGGCTTAGCGCAATCTTACGGAGCATATGCAACCACGAATACATCAGACGGCGTTATGTGTTTTCTGTACTTAACATAAACCAGATAATTTTAAAGTGCCAAAACAATCTAAATGGCGATAGCAAAACTGTATGTAGATTTGACGTTATTGATATGAATGAAATTATAAAATAACAAAGTTGTATTAAACTACTTACGACAAGAACTTTCTTTCCCAACTGTAACACCGGGTCACCTTGATTGCTACATTTCCGCACAAAACTACATTGTTCTTGGAATCACACTACTGCGTCTTAGTCCACTTTGTAAATGCCAGGATACGGTTTATTATTCCTTTTAAACAGACAGCGAAGTGTCTATAACTATGATGAAACTCAGGTTTCTCGAAACAATGTGAGTTCGTCGATCATTTACCTTTTTAATAGTGTTTGCCGTTTACTTCAGCGTGGCTGTAAGATCATTATTCATCCAAGGTCAGGTTCTTGCATGAGAAATTGAAATGAGGAGCATTACCTGCTGGGCCGTGGGCCCTATTAGCGGCCTAACTGCGACTGTGAATTCGATATTGGATCACAGTGTGCCGGATGTTAAGGTTTTGCACTAGAAAGGTAGCTAAAATCGAGAATGTAGGAAGTAACTGGCCAAGTAAGCAAATGAAACGGATATTTCGAAAGGGTTATCAAATCAGCGGTTGGATTATTGTTTGTGAAACTGTAAACGGAGAAGCCAAGAAACTTTGGCAAGTATACAGGGTGACTCACAGTTCTGATTATTTGAAGTAATCTCGTAGAGACTCCCGAGAGTTATTCGAGGATCTTTCGTTTGCACATTTTGACAGTCTATGGAATTTGAATTTTAAAAACAGTCTGTGATTAACAAACATAAACTGATATTCAGCGGCTACTCCAATGATTATGCCAATCATCAAGCTCCAGCTTTTACTTTAGTAAAATACTTCTTATATTATAGTTTAATCTGGCGATTTTAGAGGATAACTGTAAATCTGTTGAAGATTCATTATACGGTGGACACTATTATAGTTTAGAAGAGTTCTATGGGATTATAGATAGATAGTTATTTTATCATCTGTATTTTTAATACTCAGACAAAGTATATGGTATACTGAATTTCCGTATTTTTAATATTTTAAACTTTTCTGGTATTGTTTCTTTAATATATCTCTCTTCAGTATTCGCATATTTTGTATGTGTTGTATAAAATTGTTGAATGTATGTGTATACTTACACATCTTTACTCTGTATTTGAGCTATTTTAAATGTTAATTGTAATATATATGTATGTACCTATATACAATATATAGTTGTTAGGTGACTGAAGAATATTTGCAGCTTTGTCAATAAGACCTAACATTCTTTGAGCAATCAAGTATATTATTATTCCTTTACTTCGTTATTATAAATGCAAATCGCTAAGATTTTATTATGGTTCCTGTCGTTTTAGTAAATGCAGTGGCGTGCGTCAAAACACTCGTTGAAGCTAATAACTAAGTTTAATAATAAATGTTTATTTTAATGATAAATAGGTAAGTCCATTCGAGAAGATATCAGGTTAGAGCAAAAACTAGTTGTTATCATCAGACCAATCCAATAAATCATCGTCGAATGTCCCGATTAAAGGTTCTACAATTTCCTCAACTCAGTGGTCTAATTTCCACATGTTTTCCCCTTCTTTTATAACATGTACAATACATCATCGCCATATTTTTCGAATCGACATTTTTTAAGGATTCCTTTAAAGGTACTTTAACCTCTTTTATTTTGGAAGTCGTGTTTCTTCTTTACATGATTCCCAACGAGTTCATTGGAATTGAGTGGACCGGTTTCAATTTGTGAAGGACTCGTGATCTGTTATCCTCATCTACCTGTGATATTGTCTACCCAGGGGGTTCCCATTCTTATATGCTACGTAAATATTTTGTTTATTTAGTAGTATTTATATTTTATCTGATATTTTTCCGGTATATACGTGAGTGTCTTGAAGATGCTATTGTTGTGAATCATGCCCGAAGCAAAATAACGCCAACCGCCACTGGTATCCATAAATCAATGGTGACGTAGCTAAGAGCGCGCGAATGTACGATGATTCTCCGCCACTCGAGAAGCAGCAAGAATAATGCTACCGACTTTGACAAAACTTCGGCGAAATTTCTACGGCATTCGATTACGATATTTGAACGCTAGCTACGAGCATATCGAGACAGTCAAATGAACGTTACAGTGCGGTACACGAAGTGATCTAGTAAGGCGATAGTCATTCAAAGTTCAAATAATAGTTGAAGTTTTAGTTGAAGTATTTGTGTATTTAAAGTGAAATAAAGTTAAGTTTGATTATTCAGTTTAGTCAATTATTGGTGAACCCACGGGTAAAAATGTAACATTATTATTAAATCACTTTTACTGCGTGAATGGAAATGGCAGTTTCAGTTTTTTGTTAACGAAGTGATTATTATTATTATTATTGATGTACCTATATGATGGTCTCATACACCAAAATCTTTCGTATACCGTTGATACTCTGGTGAAAATGTGTTCGCAAATGACGGGAGTAGAATTATCATCGAAATATAAATTCAAGAATGAGAGAAAAATGAAGTTGAGACATCATCAGAACCATATTTAGGAAAAAAATATGTGCCTGTTGATGAAAACTATAAACTTGCAATTAGAACACCGGTACATTCTCTTTACTTCAAGAAAGAAATGCCGACCCTTTGACAAAATAATGGGAGCCTTGAAAGAAGGAATTGAAATAGGAAAAACGAAACCGAAAATCGCTGTTGAACGAAAATGAAGAAGACACGTCTTGAAAGAGACAGTACCTGAGACAGATAAGAGAGTTTCCACGTGAAAATAAAAATATTTTAATCCGAAACCTGGTTAATGGAAAAATATGTCAAAATAAAAATATCTCAAATTCACGTCAAGCATTTTCAGAAGGTTGGTCTACCGGATTAAAAAATGTGAACTGATTATTGTCCGTATTGGAAGTGTTGATGGTTTTGTTGAGGGCGGTTTATTGATGTTTGGGTCAAAGCATTCTGGCGATTGCCATGACAACATGGAGATATGTTTAAATAATATTTTGAGCAAATTGTATACCTCATTCCACCTAACGTTTTGATTGTGATGAATAATGCAAGTGATCATTCCAGAAAAAATGAAAGAATTCCAACACGGTGTGGCTTGAGTGGCTTTGATAAAAAAACATAACATTTGATGAAAGGATGGTTAAAAAAGAACTAATGTCCATAACATGCTCAACTGATGCTCGTTTTATGGAAGGATGTAGAAAATAATTTCCATATAAACTCGTTCGTAACAAGTGAAGGAGTACCTTTTAGACACAAAACTGAAAAGAAAAAACCTTTCGAAACAACTACTTTTATATGAACACTGAATTATGCAAAAAACACATTTTTCTATTCAGTTTGTAGTCCAAACATTCCTTATTGAATTGAATCAGATATCATTCACACGATTGATAGAATGTATAGTATATGAAAGAGGTAACATTTCACTTACATCCTCAATGACGGATATCGATGTTTCGGAATAAAACACTTACCTTATTGCACCAATATGGATAACATTACAAGATGAATCACTCATTCATAAAATTACTACCTTATGTTACGAATGGTTTGAATCTACTCATCTCATCGATTACAGTATGTAATTAATTCCTTCTGAAAATATAGCGTTTTCAATTTGAAGAAGATTCCTATGGCTGGGATTGAACCAAACAAGCGAATACACGTCATTACGCACTGTACTCGATGATATGAGTAGATTTAACTCATTCATATGACATTAAGTCGTAATTTTATGAATGCTTTATAAAATTATTGGTATTCAGAATGGTGCTAAAGAGGCAATAAGGCAAGGGTTTTATTCCGAAACATCGATGTTTGCCATTGAGGATGACAGTGTTTCATGTATAAGTGAAATTTAACCTCTTTCATATGTAGCGATCCTGTAAATTATATAATATGATTCGATTCTATAACGCATGTTTGGAGTACAAACTGAATAGGAAAAAGTGTTTTGTGTATAATTCAATGTCTATATAAAAGTAGTTGTTTTGAAAGTATTTTTACTTCGTGTAATTGTAATTTAATATTTATATGGAAGTAGTTGTTTCGAGAAGGATTTTTCTTTCAGTTTGTGGCTGAAAGTTACTTGTTTCATGATCTAAACATCTTCATGAAGAGTTCTTTGGAAGATTTTCACATTTTTTTGTATAAAGATGCAGAAGTAGAAAGCCAAAACGTTTTTTCACAATACTTTGATTGCTTCTTCAGTCAGTTAAAATACACAGAATTTCCAAGGCACATATCTCAACTTCACTGACTAGTTATCCATGACTAAAAGGGATCACTTCATTTCCAGAATAATATCATTAACAGACACTAATTTAAAATTTCATGATAGTGTCCGGAAGCTGGAGAGATAATGAGAGTCAAAATGGTTTTGACGGCATCACTTACATCC
>WOGP01003163.1:0-15584 GCA_015342065.1 Leptinotarsa undecemlineata
AACAATAGAAATTTCCTAAAAAATATTTTATATACCGACGAAGCCACTTTCACTACAAATGGAGTAGTGTCATCACAGAATTGTCGCTATTGGGCAGTGGATAATCCTAACTGGGTAATAAACTGTAAAAGCCAGTATTCCCAAAAAATCAACGTCTGGTGTGGGATATTGAACGAACGATTTATTGGTCCTTTCTTTTTTGAGGAAAACATCAATGCACAGAGGTTTCTGGAATTTTCAAACACAGAGTTTTGGGATTCTATTCACAAGCTGCCAATCAAAGAACGATCAAATTTAATTGTCCTGTTAGATGAATGTTCACTTCATTGCCAGAACTGTGAGGCAATGGCTCAACGAACATTTTCCAAACCGATGGATAGGTCGTGGTAGTTTTTTTATAGAGTGGCCACCCAGATCTCCAGACCTCACAGTTTTGGACTTTTTCCTCTAGGGACTTCTCACACAAAAGGTTTACAAAAACCGCTCAAGAGATAGAAATGAACTTTCTGCAAGAATTCGACAGGTATGTGCAGATATTAGCCCTCAAGAACTAAGGAACGTAATTAGAAACATTCGTAAGCGTTACGACACATGTATCGAAATACGTCGTGGATTAGTAGAGGCTACTAGAATATGAGTTAGAATTAATTGTTGCACTGAATCGAAACATTTCAATAATTAGTAATTAGTTACGTTTATTACATTTTTTTGCTTCATTGTTAGTTGAATTGTGTGAATGTGATTCCGTTATTTTCATTAAAATATTTTTTCGATTAAAAAGTCGCTAATAAAATATCCCGATTTTCGACTAAGAAAAAACATCGTAGTATGCCCTGAAACTTTAATAAACATTTTAAATTTTGTCCCAAGGTAGACCTTTTAGTACCTGATATTAAAAAAAATTATTAAAATCAATTTACAACTTCAAATTTTAGGGGGGGTGTTTCCATTAAAAATGGGTCAAACTGTATATGTGGTATACGAAATAGAATTAACATATTGAAGGTAATGATAAATACATTGTAAATCCATTGAGGGTTTATCTCTGTGTGTGGTTGAATTAACAAATACGAAAATTACTTACATAAACACAATTTGTTGCAATAATAACCAAAATAAAAATATTAATGTCAAACATCCCCTACTAATAGACAAAATCAAATGTTACAAAATAGTTAAGAAACAAACAAACATATACAGAGAGCTCATCGAAGTTCATACTTGCTTGTTTGTGAGGATTACAAATATGCAAGTTTTACAAATTTTACATAACTATTGATAAACTAAGGAGATACAAATATTAACTAAATTTATAATATAAAATAGGATAATATACATGTATAGAGTACAGGCAGAGAAGGCCAAGTTTATATTTTAGTTGTGTGATATTCAAATTCAATGAATAACAACTGTTTCTTTTCTTTTGTCTTATGTTATTGAATCGAATTAAATTATGGACACTCTCTCTAGGAAAGTTCTCTATAAATCTGACTAGATTAATTTTGAATTGGTTGATACTACGGATCTGTTGAATATTCAAAGGTAAGCTGTTGTACAGTTTTGGACCCAAATACTACCGATTTATGCACCCGAGGACATTGGAACTGCGATGCCTGCTACAATAGTTGTGGGTAAGTGTCACTAACTGATTCTTATGTTTATATTGTCTTATGTGGTCGTGATTATGATTACTTTCTTGTTGGTTTAAAACTTGTTTAAACATAACTTAAAAAATATCCCAGAAATTTAGTTCAGATTGACTATCCAAGGCATATTTTCTTATGTTATTTATGGAAGTGAAGTGGCAATACTAAAAACTTCATTTCTATTGAAATTAAAAATTTATTTAAATTTATTAAATTTCTATTAAAAACTTCACTTATGGCTTTCTCTCAATAGAGCAACGTATGAATGAATTCTGTCAACAAATGTTGTTCAAGAATAAAATATTATGAAAATATTGTAGAAAGATTGATTTTTGTCAGCAGACACGAGTTTTTTTCAGGGCTAGAAATTTTTCATAATGTTTCTATTATTTGTGTTGAGTACTCCTGTTCATTCTCACGTTGTTTATTGTTTAATTAAATGTGATCAAATTTCTTGGCCGGGTGAATTCTGAAATCGATGAGGATCAAAACTTGAACCTTGTTTGCAACTATGAAAATTAGCAGCGACAATGTGTTTGGGAATGGAATGGGTATGAATGAATGTAAACTACTATAGAGGATTCAATTTTGGTTTATATGGTACAAAAATCTGAAATTGTCAAATCTTCTACCTTGTGGAGCATGTACTCAATATTGAAAATAACCATTTTTGTAAAGAAAATAAATGAATTTATTAATCCCAAGAAACATTACATGTTTAAAGTAGGGACAATGTAACATACAAATTGAAAGAAATAACAAACCAAGAATAATACAACAAATGAAAATAAAAATGTGTGAAATTACAAAACTGTTCGAAATTTTGTTTCACAAATATAATGAATATAATAAAGAAATTTATTTTATTGATTTGTTATTCCATACGGTTGACAAAAATATAGTGCACTTTATTGCATTCTTCAAATTTGAGCGAAACATTATTTCATAGTGAATTTCAATGCTTTTAGTTTATTAGGAAAAAAATGACATCACTGGACATTATAATACATAAATTGGTATAAGGCATTCGATTGATTATGAGTGAGAAAACGAATTTAAGGTTTCTAATTTTATTATTCAATTTTTCTCATTCTGTTCAGTTCATTTAGTGCCTCAGTATTACAAGGTTATATATAAGTCGTAATTTTGTAGCTGCCGCCATCTTGAATTTGCATCTTTTTCAATCCCTGTCATTTTCTACCCAATTGAAGTGATTGTGAAGGAACATAAAATCCGCCAGTCTGTAGCTGCGGCCATGTTGGATATACAGTGATACAGATTTTATCAAATTGTATTGTCATTAAAACTAATTGTGTGTACCAAATATCAGATCAATCTGTCAACAGGAAGGTGGTCAAACTTCAATCACCAACTTTGACCGAAACAAACTGATAAACACTGATTGATTTTCCCAACGTTTCGTCGACACGACTGGTTAACATCTTCAGAAGTACAAAGTCAGATCCCTATAAACCCCTCCCTTGGTTTCTCCTCTTCAGTCTCGAATTCCTCGCAGACACTTGGAAGAATGGTGTGAAATATAAATCACAAGAACATTACACCGAAATCAATCTCCAATTTGTTAACAAACCGGTCTCGGAACTACCTACTGCATACGGAGAGAATTCAAAAGTTGATCAACATGTGTGTTTTGCCCACAGCTAGTATGAGATTTATGAGGGAAGACGCCCCTTGGACTCTTACATGAGTTTTCGAAATGCTCGAGTGTATACCTGGCTCGTTAAAAGTGTGTAATTAGTAAGGGGATCTTCAAATTTATGAGACAGAGATGATCGAAACACTATATTGTAGATCAAGAGTGATACATACAGTGCATTTCAGATAGAACGAGCCATTATGGATAAGTCAGTTTAGACTATAAAATAATTGTGAAACCAATAAACTTCACTTTTCAAAGCGCACGTTTCTATTTCAGCGAAAAAAGCACTAATAACGCAATATTTTATTTTCTCCATGAGGCATACAGACTAAGTCGTGAAATAGTGGTGAGATATGGTCTGTGACTTGTTAAAAGCTTTTGATTTTGCATAGATAATACTGTTGCTGAACCTACGTCATAATGGAATTGCTGAATGTCACTCAGCAGGACGTAGATAGTTTGTAAAATCCAATAGATGTTTGAGTATAAAAAATGTCAGAGAGTAACCCAAGGTTCTCTTTTGGGACCCTTACTATTTCTTCTATATGAAAATGACCTCGTATTCCTGCTAGTTTTACCACTCAAATCTATTGATTACAAAGCATTCAATCAGGTTGAGTTTCAAACCTTTCTCTTTCAAGTGCAATACGTCATAATCGTGATTGAACCCGTGCCTTTCTCAAAAGATAATTTGCAAATGTTGAAATCGGCCTTCTCATTAAAAAAAGTACTTCTATTGTCTTTATTCTTTTGGAGAGAGTTATTCTGGTTTGGCCAATATAAAACTCAGGACAAGAACCACAAGTAAACTTTTAAACTCTCGATCAATCCGACACTGGAGGTTCATCTTCTGTAGGCTACGTTCAAATCTTTGTTTTTTTAATTAGCGGTATTATTAGTAGGATCACCAAAGATTTTCATATCATCATTCTTTGAAACTGGATAAACCTGGTTACAGCTTATTTTTGCAAATTTCAAAAAATAATTTAGTCAATAACATACACTTCGTAACCGTTGTTAACGGCGATGTGTTTGATTAAACTCAGTTCTCTTTGAAAATTGCTTTTTGAAAATGTATAGATGTTTGTGGATTCCTTGGAGAGTCCCATATTCAAACTCTTCTGTCATTTCATTGCCCATTTAGTAGTAGTGGTGAATACTAGACTACTATACTATTATACTACTAGTACTACTAGACTACTATAGCTACTACTATAGACTACTATTGCATCTCTGGTCTGGTTTCCTTGCCATACTGGCCTGGAAGGCAATTAGGCTGCTGACTCCCTTGCAAAAGAGGGTGGTGCAAGCAGCTTCATCGGACCAGAACCTGTCGTTGGCACCGGTTTAGGCTTTGCCAAACAAAGATTGAACACCTGAATGGCAAGAAAATTCATGGACTTCTGGCAGAATCTTCCAGGACTGGCTCACTACAAGGCGTTTATTCCCCTCCGAAGCTTGATGACAAACAGTTGTTGTACTACAGTAGGGATGAACTACGATGTCTAACAAGCCTTTTCACAGGTCACTGTCATTTGAATCATCATATGCAGAGACTCGGACTATCGAAAGACAGTGTGTGTGTCGCCTCTGTTTGGAAAATAATGAAACAGCAGATCACATACTTTGTGCCTACCCCGCTGGGGACCGAATCAGGTTTTTAGAGTTCAGCAGAGCTGTATTCTTACCATCTGACTTGAAAAACCACTAACCATATGAACTAATCGGTTTCGTTGAGAAGCTGGATTTATTTGGTCGCGTGTGAATAGGTGTGAGCCACGAAAAACCCTTGCCTAATGAAGTTTGCTTATCTTGTATTGTAGCCATGTATTTGAGATTTTTTAGTCAACCTACTATTTTGTTCATGTATGCCTTTCAGAGAATGTTCGATATATATTAACGGAAGCGGTAGTATTCTGAATTTAACAAAGAGAGGGCAGCAGTGTTCTCTGAAACCGAAGTTTGCCAGCATTCTCAGAGTTTTATTTGTTGTCGAAAAATTTCTACAGATTTTGAGGAGTCGCTTCATATGACACGCCGTATGCCACATGTGTACGAAACATTGCAAAATGCGTACTTTTCAGAGGTTCAGTATCAACATACGATTTGAGCTGACGTAGTAGAAACAAAGTGCTCGATAATTTCTGCTTTAGTTGCTCTATATGATTAGATTAAATTAGATTGTCGAGGAGCTAGCCCATGACCTGATTCATTGTGACCTTTTCAGATCTATTGTGATGTTCCTTCGTTATTAGAGCTCATTGTCCAGCTTGATCTCTTTAGTGAGACTCCATAGCTTTGACAGTGACCCCTTCATATAGCTGACAGCTTCTGGTTTTTCTCCTCCGCATCTTCCGTATCTCAGCCTTGCTATCGCTTTGCATTTATAGACCACATGCAGTACGGTTTCTTCCCCTTCTTGACAGAACCTGCATTGGGTTTCTTCTGTTAGACAAATGTTGCTCATATGTTTCTTGAGCCGGCTATGATATGTTAGTAGATCCACCACTACCCTTACAGGTCTTCCGTGAATCTGGGGATGGTTTCTTTATGATTCAGCTTGCATCCATGAATTAATGAATGTTTTCATATATGCTTTCGCTACTCCGCAGAAGAGTTCTGGGCCGAACATAGCCTTGGATGCGCCTTCACGGGCTAGAATATCGGCCTCCTTATTGTCCTTTTAACCCTCATGTCAGGAAGCCCAAGCTAGAGAGACCCAATTTTGGGTAATCAGCTCCTTGAGTGTGTTCAGACAGCTTCCCACCAGTCTTGAGAAGACTTGAAATGAGCTGAGCACTTTAATTTCCTCCTGGGTGTCGGAAAAAATGGCAATGGTTTTATTTGTGACCTTCTACCTGTTTATTTTCCCTATAGAGTGTTTGATGGCCGCTACTTCTGCTTGGAACACAGTTCCATTATATCTGAGGCTGAGTGCGATTCTCGTCTTTGATCTGCCTCCGTATATACCAGCTCCCATTCCTTCTTCGGTCTTTGAGCCATCTGTATACCAAGTTTCTTCCGCTTTTACCAGTGGGCCGTTTTGCCAGTCCTCTCTGGTGGTATGATGATTTTGAACTGCGGAACCTAGTAATGGATCTGCCTTCAGCTCATTGTACAGTTTCAAGTATTCTGCACCGTGTGACTGGCTGCAATAGCCTGTGTCTCACCAGTCTATATGATGGTTTCAGTTTAATCTGTTATCGATTGTCAAACCCAGCAGTGTAGGGAGTTGAGACTGGCCTTAATGTTGTTTTAGATGATTTGAACCCAGCAACTTAATGAATTTGTTTTCGAGTACAGGAGAATTTGTCGATAAAGTCACTTTGCAGCATTGCTGACAAATATAATTCAATTCACCCTCCGGGGATCTAGAGTAACTAAAGAACAAATATATCTGAGAAGGCTTTGATGAATGGCGATTAGATATACCAACCCCCCGCGGATGAACTGACTTACGATCCTGCTACTATGCATCGCTATCATTACTCAAACAGTAAGTTAATGTAACTGTATTGAACTCTTTGCAACCGATTCATTAAGCAAAACCACCGAGAATGCACATAAATTGATAATTCATAGCGGCAAATCAAAAAAATATTAGCCGAATACTCATTATTCCTCATTTTCCTGGCAAGTTAATTATATTTTACGATGCTAAAATCTGTTTGAGCAACATACTGCAGTTAACTTTTAATAGAATCGGTTTTGAAATAAACGGACCGTTGTCACGAGAATTAAATAAAATAACTTTGCTACCACTACCAGTAATTATTATTTACAAGGAGTGATCGTGCTTGCTAGTCGTAAAATTGCTTCGAGTTATGGCTCCGGTTGAATTATTTAAACTTATTAGTGTAATATGTTCAGAAATACGTTGATACAGTTCGTTCCCTTATAAATAACTCTGCGGGATGGTCAGTGGTCAGCAGCATGGATGGTGCGATACGAAATTGGAGAGGTACACTGCCGAAACATGCATGAAATGACTAATCGTTGGTCTCTCGCGGTGTCGGAAGTTTCACGTATTAAAACTACACTTAGACATGACTTCACACTTTATCAATGTATCACATTCGTATTTAGGTGAAATGATAATATTCAATCAACACTTCATTGTAAGATTTTCCCTGAATAATTTATAAATAAGTAACACGTGTTATAGTCCGGTCAATTTAGACAATCGAAGCTATCCAAATTCCCACCAAGCTGCTGAAAATCAGTAAGAATGTTCAAAATATGTTTAAACATTAAATTTGAAAGTTCCCCAATTTCTCCTGTACGGAAAAAAATTGTTCAAGGTCAAAAGTCAAGAAAATTAGTTTTTAGCGATTTCCAGCGAAACGGCAAGTTTCATCATTAAAAAACTTCAGATAGAAAATTGTTGACCATAAAATTGTCTACAAAAAATGTGTCAATACTAGGTACCTACGAGCCACGGTTTTTGAGATTTAACGATTCAAAAAGTTGTAATCGTCATAATATGCATACGTTTCCAAGCCACATATGAAGTAGTGTTCTTAGTGCGTTTTTTCAACGTGGTTTCCCCAGTAGGCCTATTCCACCGGTCAGTTGTGATCCTGTTTAGTTTGAAATTATTGCAAAATAATGGATATCAGCAGATATTGAAAAGATAAAAGCAATTTAATTTCAAAAAAGTTGTGAAATTCTTCTTCCTGTTCTTCTTTTTGGTCTTCTTGTTCGACTTGTTCTTCTTCTTCTTATTCTTTTTCTTCCTCATTTTCATACTGAGTACATGTAAAACTGCGTTAATAGCGATGAATCGCATGTCGCCTCATTGAAATCAAACGGATCCTCCATGTTGGTGATTCAATATTAGATCACAACCGGCTTTGACAATGTGTATATACCAGAGAACAAAACGGTCCGGCTTTTTTGCAACGACGTTTAGCAATGCATCCCTTTTTGCAGTTGCGAAAAATTGTGTTGAGCAGCTCCTATAAATTCAATACATCGCCAGAACACTTAGTGACAAGACTTTCGTCAAACTTAATCCAGTCCGTTTCGTCTTTGACCAATGCATAATAATGACCAGTTACAATGCCAGAGGGAACAATGACTGCATGAAGATCATAATAGTGGTCTGCTAGATTGAAGTCTTCATCTAATTCGACCCTTCGTAAGAGTTTGATGCTTCCATCAGTGTTATTATTAGATTGACTGGTGCCTCAGCTATACTTGTTTTCTCGTAATAGACATTTAGTTTGGCGCACGTTTGGCAATACAGTTGATCATCAACCGTTAAAAGTTCCATTTTCAGATTATTTAACAATGACTAGTACCATTCTTGATTTTACCAGTAAATTGAAGACACATTAAAAATTTTTATGTATATTATAATTACAAATTTTTTTTAAATATTTCAGTGCCCAACAATCATCACAGGGGTCACGACATTTAATTATCGATGATTCATATCTGCGTCTCGTAACGACTCAGATTTTTTTTTGTTATACGAGTTTACGAACGTTTTTCTTTCAGGTAGCGATTTACACCAGTTTATTTTTTATTCTTTCAATTTTGTTCAATATTTTGTTCTAAAAGTGTTATTTTAAAATATTTTCTCACTATAACCTTATAACTATGATCCCTTTTTCTTTCCGATTCTTGTGATATATTTCTATTTTTACTTACTTTTTTTAGTTGTAGCAATCTTTTTTTTAACTAATTATACTGTTTTGCATATATTTTCATCAACACCTTTGTTCATTTCCTGTAATTGGGTGAATCCCTGTTGGCACATATAACATTGATTACAGGTATAATAAAAAATACCAAAAAAGTTTAAAATGTTCAAATGCACTATACCATACTTTGTTTGATTAATAAAAAATACAGTTGATAAAATAAAGTAGAGAAAGCGGTCCTCATAGAACTATTCTAAACTATAATAATATCTGCCACATAATAAGTCTTTTACTGATGTTTGAAATACACAGCTATCCTCTGAAATTTTGGTCACACAGCTATCCTAAAAAATATGGCCAGGAAAATTATTGATTACACATCTTGAGACCATTATAATATATAGAGTATTTGACTAGAGTAGAGGCTGGTATGGATAATTTTAGGTCGTTAGATTGACGAAGGGCATAATAATTGGAGTCACCGCTAAATATCAATTTATGTTTCTTAATTAAACATACTGTTTCTAAAATAAAGATTCCAGGTTTGCAGGAGTCTCGACTTTTGGCATTACACATGAATCTTATGGCCCTTTTCTGAATAATGAGCACCGTCTGTATTTGAGTTTTGCAACATACTCCACAGAAAGGAATTCCATACTTACCTCAAATGTGACTCACCAAGTGAGAAATAAGTCGATTTAGCGGCAGACAAACCAAGATTTCTATATGTTATTCTCACTGCAATACACCCTGAAGCTAGCTTTTTATTGAGGCGAATTTGAATTTGAGTTATTACTCCCAAAAATCTAGTACTAGTTCTCTTTTTTATTATCGTGTTCGCGTCCTGTGTTGGTATTGGAATGCTGTCAATAAAGCAGCTTAACCAACCAGTACTCAGTTTTCGGACATATAAAATTTTATTAACATATAAAACTATTCTGCTGGTGGGAATACCAAGACAAAAATAAGTTAATCAAAGGGAAAATAATCAATCTTTAATTAGTCAGTAACACGAACGCTGTGAAAATCACAAAGTTTCTCTCATTTAACACGTTGGTGGTTTTATTTATTTCCATGGCAAGAAAGGATAACTTCAACGATATTTACACCTACCTCTACGCCCCACGCCACTATCCCAATATGAGGTCAGGAGGCAATTTATCAAGCAACTCCAATAGTGCTTTAAATTACCGAGTTAATTGAATATCACGGATGCCATAACTTATCCACGAACTGTTAACTAACTCGCAGCAACCTGCTTATTCATTTTCTAAAATGCCTTCTAATCGTACAACGCCATAATAAAAGTGCCCAGATGAATCCGATTATTATGATTAACAGCTTGATGTAGCGGGGTGTTGAAATATAACACATGGTAGATTCCACTCTGGAATTATAGGGTTCATATTTCGTAAATCTGACGAACAGGTCAAAATTCAGATAGTGGCCTCTTTATCAAAACTGAATCAGAATAATTACAAACTCAGCAAATAAAAATGTGTCCTTGTTCTTCATCAAATTTCAGTTACTTACATTCTGCATAAATATTTTAATAATATAATAATTCTTTGAGGTCTGAACCATACAAAGAGTTCATTTGCTTAATAATTCATTCAATCATACAATATCATCATCATCATCTATAAGGACTTCTATCAAAAATTAAACTCAGTAAATGACGTATATAGGATTTTGCTTTAGAGAAACTCACCAAAAAATAAAATCAACGTTTATTGAGAGAGCAATACATATCTGTAAACCTGAGAGTCTTCCTGAGGAACTGAATCACTTAAAAAATTCCTGCAAAGGGAATGGGCACAGCACAAAGTACCTCAAGTAAGGACCTAACACCGTCAGACTTGTCTAATTTTTTGTTCAAAATTGCCTTATTTATCAACGTAATCTCTATCAATACCCCTTTTGTAGAACGAATCTTCTTCTGCCTCAAAATGGGCCTTAGTTTCAGCAATAACCTGAAACAAACCTGAACAATAACGTTCAAACAAAATTTCATACCGATGAGTATTTTTTCAGGTCTGCCTACAGTTAGTAGTCGCTGGGAGCCAAATCTGGCTCCCAGCCCATTTCATGCAATTCTGCCATCGCTTTCATTGATTTGTGACACTATGAAGTATTTTGATGAAGAAGCACTTTTTTTCTCCAATGAGGTTGTTTTTCCGCAATTTCGGCCTTCAAACGCTCCAATAACGTTAAATAATAGTCACTGTTGATGGTATTTCCCTCCTCAAGCTAGTAGATGAATATTACAGCATGCACATCCATCCGATTGTTGTGCCCGTGAGTTGGACTACCTATCGGGCGCGTCTCCAGGTGGCGGATAGGGAAACGTCCAGGGGACTGGAGGCCCTAAACAAGAAGCCAATGTGGCCTTACGGACGGGATCGTCGGTGGCAGAAATAAGTAGGGTGAGGGGAACTAAAACTTCACAAAAGCCTTTGCATAACATACCACCGTGGATCAGCCTACCCGAGCTAAGGTGTAAGGAATCGTGCCGGCAGCAGAATGGCCGCAGGGTGATATGCGGTTACGAACGATACCTTTGGGAAACTGGATGAAACCTCATTGTAATCAGCCTACCCCTGGTAATGCGGGGCTCTGCCAGAGGTGACCAATTCTTTCCTTGCTACTCGTGAGAACACTCATGAATGAAACAAACACAAAACCAATCCCAAGGCTGCACAGAAGTGCTCACTTCAATCTGAGGCGGTGACCAGGGATGAACAGAAATGTCCACCTCAATCCACTCCACCTCCAACAGCAAGAGCTTTTCCTGCGGCGGGCGCCAAGAGCTCCGCCTTGAATGAAGGCAAGAAACCGGCTGTCCCTGCAGGAAAGCTCCCTCACTTGTGCACCTCCACGGAGGTGGAGAAGGTTGAAGAAGTCGAGAAACGACAGTAATGTCGCTGAACCTTCCAAAACCGTGGTGGAAGCCACCGTGAAACACATCAAGGTTGCAAAAGGTAGTGTGTTTGGCGAGTCTTGGCCTACATCTGCTAATATAAAGGGGATGTCTCCTACTGACCTGTCTACCTTCCTGGAAAGGAAAAGGTGGACGATGAACTAGGAGGATAACTTCTCGGGAGTATGTAAATACAATCGGTCAAATGTGGCCTAAGTGATGTGAGTCTACACCCACCCTCCTTACCCTACAGATACAGATGTTGTGCTTTCGGGCGCTTTGGACAAGGTTCGTCAGTTGCTCTCCACTCAAATGACGATCCTTTTGATTCCGAAGTAAAGTGATGGATCCAGTGTCACATATCGAAGCAAATATTCATACAACGTCAGCTAACTCACACAACTTCACTTTTCGATCATTGAAAACGTTTATGTGGATTTTTTATGTTTTCTGGTGTTACTGCCTCGTTTGGACCTACAGTGCGTTCTGCATCATCAGTGTCTCTACGACCACGTTCGAAGTCAGCAAACCAACTTTTAATTCAATTGAAGCCATTGCTTAAAACAAGAAATTGTAGTAGAATATCATGAAATTTCAACAGCTTTCTGTTGGACATTAATACTAACTGAAAAAGCGGTGAATGCAGACGGGAGCTATGTATTAGGCCCGAAACATTTTAGCCCATGTAGTAAGGTCAGCTAAGCACACGGGGTATACCGGATTCCTTGTAGCTGCGGGTCGGTCTACATTGGAACCACGACAAGGAGTATACCTAGATACCTGTCTCTTTGAACACAAGAGGAATGTCTCTTTGAACACAAGATGAATTGTCGACTCAGACAAACTGACAAATCAGCTGTAGCCAAATATGCTCTCAACAAAAAAGGCACTAGAAATTCAAAACCACAGGGATAATTTCAATAGAAAAGAAGAAGAAAAGGCAATGAACATCAATTCTGGCTACCTGTCAAGTACCAGGATCGTAGTTACAGTGTTGGGAACGTAACCATCTTCTTTGATAATGTTCTTCCGCAGTAGTAGACGAAACGTGATGCATAAAAACTCACAGGTCACAGCCAAAAAATTCAGAAGAGGGTTCCAAATACTTCTCGATAATCAACTCAACATTCAAGATTTTCTCAGTTAGTGCTTTGATTTAATCGGTTAGTGTATGGAATTGATTTCTATAGAAATAACTTACATGTGTGACTTTTCAGTCAACCAACTATTCGTTAATACCTCAAAAGAAGCCTCTGTTGTTTTTAAAAATAAACAAAATAGTTTGTAATAATATTGACATGCATAATAAACGAAAAATTGCATCCTGACAACTACGTGTGTAACGAGAAATGTAAACATCAGGTAAATATTCGTAGAAAGCTTTCCCTGTTACATTTCTAGCGTTAAATAATATGAAATATTCATTGTAAATAAAGGGTAGAGTTACACTGAGAACTAAAATTAGAGATAAGTGAATTGGTCAATATGAGTTTTGGTAACATCTGGTCGGGACTCAAGATGTCGAAACTTGAGTTGACGCGTATTTCAAATTTTTATTGTACACAATAACTGTTAACTGTAGTAATTCATTTTGGAAAGTTGATTTGAATTACACTAATTTGATGACTTGCATAATAATTAGAAGTCATTTATGCTTTCCCATTCCCATTTCCGAAATCTCCTATTCGAAATGCCTAAAAATTTACGGAAAATCATTTGAATAACTCAAATTTTTCAGAAGTGTATTCTCAGACACATCTTTTATAAACTACGATAATTTTCTTCTGATATAATGAAAAAAAGAGTATTGAAGCCAACTACAGAAACGAAATTCTTGCATTCTTGATGAGAAGTTTGATTGGAGGATGCATATAACAGCAATGATTGAAAAGCAATCTAGCGCCATATATGCAATAGAAATTATAAAATATTGAAAGAGTTTCAACGTAGTAAAACTGTATATTGCAGTTTATCCAGAGTACAATCTCGTGTGGTGTCAAATTTTGGGGAAATTCTGTCTTTTCTTTACAAAAGAGAGCTATTCGTTGTGCTCTTTTGGGAAACCAAAGAGCAGATTCATGTTGAGAACATTTCCTTAAGTTGAAAATGTTTACACTGGCCAATGGTTAAATATTCAGAGTAGGCATAGCCATTAAAAAAATTTTCACAAAATTTTCTGACATCCACAATTACAACACGTAACCATTACACTTTCTTGATACTATCATTCAATTATGAAGTGAATCAAAAAGATCCATTATACATGGGAGTTTAAATCCTTAACAAATTACCTAATTCGTTCAAAACTATAACATCAGTTAACAAATTCATAAAAGCGTTGGGAAAACTGCTACAGACTAAAGTGTACTATTATCTAAATGAATTTTTTGACGACTCCCTTAGATACATTCTACCATCAAGTAAATAAATGAAAAAGAAAATTGAATTTTTTTATAATATTACTCAGTTTCAATATGATGTTTCTGCAAACTTTCGTATGACGAAAAAAATAATTGAACCTTTTTTCTCTCATGTTCTTCGAGCGAAAGTTTTGTACGTTCATGAATGTAGTTTCTTGGGAAGTAAACTTGTCTTGTCTTTGTAAGTATCAACAAAGGAAATACCCGTATTTACAAAAATATAATCAATTTCGTTTCAAACATTATCACCTTTCCTTTCAAATGATCTGATAAGCATAGATCTAATGGTGAAATCAACCGCCAGGTTCCACCAAATTTTAACACATTCTCCTTTGAGCTTCAAAACTTTTATTAGTTGATTTTGCTCAAAACCGGCGCAGGCAGGAATATTCCATCCCATCCCATTACCGATATCGCACAAAACACACTAATTTCGAGTAATCTCATAAAATTCAACGAAAAGTGCCGTCATTATCGAAAGCGGCTCAAATTTCAATTACTTAATTATTCCTCTAACCGTCTTCGACCGAAGCATGTGCTTTCTGATGAGTTTTTCACTAATTGCATCTTCGATAACCCATAACCACCAGTCATTTGTCAGCTGGGCAATTTAACAGCCGATAGAACACAAGAAAGTCGATAGTTCTTACATCCCTTCGAAGCGTTTAAACTTAATCGGTGTAACGTATAATGAAATGTATGAAAGTAAGCGTGTGTTTTCGACAATAAACATCGCCTCAGAGGCGTTGTTACATGAATTATTCGAAGACTAGATTCGATGTATGTATTTTAATAATTAGTACTTTCAAAACTTACATTTGAATCACACATTATTTTCCTGAAGTTTGACATTGAAGATATAACCACAAAATATAAATATATATTTATATAAATGGTTTTTCATGACTGCGTATTCAATAAAATTTATATCAGTAAAGCACCTATGTTTCCTTCAACACAATTAATATTACATTTAGTATTATATCATGCAATTATACCAATTACATTAGTTAAAACACCAGACAGACAGAGACAGATGTTTGCTTCTCCAATCAAGCGGATGGCTCTTTTCTCAATCGAATCCAGCAACGTCATCAACGTCCAGCAACGTTTGGGGGCAGAGCTCCATACATAACAATAATAGTAATAATAATAATAAGTGTGTGTGTTCAAGCAGGGATGGCCACTAACATCTTTGGCCTTTGGTGAGTTGCGACACCACTTACCCGAGCAACTGGTGCAAAACCGGACCGGCAGCCCAGGCGCACCCGGGAAGGAGAACTCTATTCT
>WOGP01003164.1:0-15584 GCA_015342065.1 Leptinotarsa undecemlineata
TACTTTGTATATATCTCAAGCTTTGTCAGTAAGAATATTTCTTTGGACAATAAAGTATATTTATTATTATTATTATTATTATTAATTTCCTTGACATGTTCACTGAATAGAAGGCCTATATTATCTATCAATTACTGTCTTGAGTCACGACGAAACAGTCATCTACCACAGTTCGATCTTAAAACAATTCACATCGATGATAGATTGAAAAACTATTGCACTATTGACAAACACAGTTTTGTTCAAAATCTACAAAATATTTACAAATATATCAAAATATTTATTGACATGTTTTAGACTTGAGATCCATACGATTAGTTTCATTGACTATTGCTAATACGTATATTTATAGTATTACGTAATCGAAGTAAATGCATTTAAATGCTACATATGACAGGGCAGTACTTGCAAATTTAGCTAGGCTATATTGTCACCACATATATCGATGCTACTTTGCTTATTCCACAGAATGACATTGATATCAAAGTAGAAGGAGCAAGAATTATAATAGATGATGATAATCAAACCCTACGTTTCAATACCACAAGAGAAGATGACGCGGCCGAGTACAAATGTATGGCAAAAAATAAAATAGGGGTAGTTTTCAAGCACTGGTCACTGCGCTTCAAAAGTGAGTGTGAAGAAAAATCATGAAAAAAATTGAAGTGATTTTGATGAAAAAAATTTTAAAATGTTATTTCAATTGCAGATTCGCAAAAAACATCAGTGTGGCTGTATATCGTGATCATCATCCTTTTCATTATATGCATAGTTGCTGTGGCTGTTATATATATCAGAACACAAAAAGAACGGGTAAGACACTGGTATAATTTTATTTACATGTACACTGTTTTCAAAGTGTCTCTAGATTTCCATTTTCTAAGAGTATGATGACAATTTCAGAACCAAGTGCTTTGCTAAGACAATCACATTGTCATTTGTTATCTCATATTTTGATTTTTGGACTTTTGATTATCCAAAAAACAACATAGACGAGGGTGGGGTAAGTGAGACACCTTAAGGTTCAACGATTTATAACTTCTTTACTTTCAAAAACTAAACAACGTGTATTGAATAAAAATCAAATTTGTTTATTCAATTAATAACCTAATATTGAAGAAGGAACAAATTAAAAACTTTCAGGGAAACGTCAAATAAAAAAAAATGAGAAATGACTCACTTGTCCCAAGATGTGGAGTAAGTGAGTCCTTATACTAATAATTTATCAACGACAGTTGTCACAAACATAATTATTAGCCCCCGGTTCGTTATTTGAACACTCCTATTGCATCCAGGCACCACATTCTACGCATATGATCCATATGGCTCATGACAGTAAATGCATATTGTGACTTTTTTTTCTCTGATATTGTCGCTGCTTTTGCTGATGCACCATTTTTTTCCTATGTGTTTTCCCTTTTTTCACTTTTTTAACACACGAACTTGGCCCTGCTTGCCCAAAACTCTTCTTGGCTGATTTAGCGTTTACTGTTCTCAATTTCTCTTTTAATTTCTCTTCTTGTTGGTCTCTGTAAGGCGAACTGGTTATTATTTTGAATCCTTTTGTGATTCTGGATTTTATTTTGGTGTTGCTTTTCTTTTGAGATGGTTTTGGGATTGGACTTAATTTTGAAATGTGGACATAAATGCATGAAGGTTGTTCTAGCTCTAAACTTGCTTTGGCGTCCTTTTCTTTTGAGGTGATCGAGGGATGGGACTCAAGATGTTTTGATGTTATTTTTCTGTGAGGTGGTTTTGGGATTGGATCTGAAACGGAAACAGAACTGCAGGACGGTTGTACTGTTGCCTCTGAAAAAAACTGATAGGACGCCAGGAGTGCTCTGGATGTCAACTTCAGGAGACTCTGGATTAAGTGAGTTCGCCAAGTTTACAGAATTAACTGAGGGATTGACATTTTGTGAGTTAGATTCTGAAGAATGTTTTTGGCTGCCTCAAAGTGGCTCTCTTGAAACACATCCGGATCATACGGACAGATTCCCGTTTTTTCAAAGCCCTTGATAGTATTTATTGGAGTAAATGCTTTTATTAGGGTGTTTCTAATAATAGGAGCCACGCCGTATTCAGTGATTCTAGAGCCAGGGTGATTTGTAAGCCAGTTGTCCATTTCTTTTGCCAAGTAGGTTTTAAATGGTCCAAATACGCTTTAATCAGAGGCTGTAGCCTATTCGAGGTATGAGGAGGTAAAGTGAAAATGTTAAGCCCAGAATTTCTAGTCAGATTTATTGACACTATGGATTTGTAACTTGAATGACCTTCTAA
The DNA here is from genome assembly GCA_015342065.1 of Leptinotarsa undecemlineata. Classification (NCBI taxonomy): domain Eukaryota; kingdom Metazoa; phylum Arthropoda; class Insecta; order Coleoptera; family Chrysomelidae; genus Leptinotarsa; species Leptinotarsa undecemlineata. The sequence goes on from WOGP01003164.1 coordinate 2,281, forward strand.
TATCAGTAGGCTCGGAGACTCCTTCGTCGTTTTAGTGTATTCTATAAAATGCTTCAAAAATTTAACAAACAGGTCGGCATCCATCCAACTCGATTCAGCAAGAAATCCTACTGTTCCAGGAAATGCACCATTTAGCAAAGTTTCATTCATTCTTATACGAAGGAAGACTACAAATGGTGGAGTAGAGGTGCCCGTAGCACCGAAATATTTGGAAAAAAAGGTTCTCAGGAATTTTATTCCACATAAATGCAGTTCTCCAAATGGAAGAATTTTTTAATAGTAAAATTCGAGGTGTACTAAGTTAACTCTGAATAAATTGAGCAGCCACTTTCCGTCGCATATTTCTGATATGTACCACTCTTGGTGGAAACAAATGTGCTAAGTCACTCGAACACTTTCCGTGTAATTAACTATAGGAGAGAGTGCAAGTGATGTTTGCGTCTCCAATCAGGCGGATGGATCTTTACTGGCCGAATTCAGCAGCTTCAGGGTATGCTTAGGGGCGGAGTTCCATACATGAGAACAATATTACAAAGAAAGTCTGATATGTGCTTTATAAACCATCGAAAGTTGCTGAGGTGTGTATAGTTTTCTGGATCGGAACATTCTTCCAAGCTTTTAGAAGGCGGCTTTTGCAATTCCAGCGACATGATTGTGCCAAGATATATTTGTGTCCATTTTAACCCCAACAAACTTATCGAAGCAGTAATTGAAATTGTCTGACCTGATATCGTTATATCCGGTTTGGAGACATTTATCTTTCTGGATAAAAATGATGGCTGGGTTTTTATGGCATTGAACTGAACCTGGTTATTTTCAATCTAATTCGACATTACTTCTAGATCCTCATTAAGATATGCAACCTCCTGCTGTCGGTGAAGTTGTGCATCCGCAGCCGATGTCCTGAAACCCATATGTAATCACGAAACAACTATGTTGTCATCAGCAAAGCAATATATTGGATTCTTAGTTTTTCCAATAAGTCGTTGATATATAATAGAAAGAGTGTCATAGGCAATATATATCCCTGTGGAACTTCCCGTCCCCTAACTTCCGTCACTAGGCGGGATTGAATTAGCAGTGAAATTTACGTATTTCGTTTTGTTATCTAAAATTGACATGTTCAAGAATTTTATGAAAACGCAAATTCATTGTGGTATTTCAATCGAATTCAATTAATTTCGTTATTTCACAATATGTACATAGGTTTCTCTCCTCTGGTATCCACATTTCATGTAAAAATTCACATTATATACATGTTTCGAAAAAAATTTCTGATATAAATCAATGTTGATTACCAATATTTACATTCAGAAATTTTGCAGATTGCGAAAAATTGTAGATTCTCGAGAACAGAATTCAAAACAAAACGTTCTACAATCACTTCACACTTATTGCACCTATTTCATTGATGGCGGACCACAGTATTATATTGTCAACTACATACATAACTTTCGTTCATGAAAATCAATCCTCTATAGACTACGACATTCTGAATTCAAGACCAATGCAGACCTGACTTCAATTTTCTCTGTTACTCAAAATTCTTATAACTTTTCAGAAATTACGAAGAATATTGAAAGAAATTGGACTCGCAGACTTTGAAAAGGGCGCAATTGAAAATATAAATCCAGATTTGGGAATCGATGAGCAAGCTGAACTGTTGCCATATGATAAGGCATGTGAATTTCCCATTGAACAACTAAAATTAGGTTAGTGTCATTCATCATAATTACTAATTGATAGAGATTGAGTGGAGGCTGAATTTGACATTTCAGTTTTGACAATCATGAATACATGATTTGAAACAGTCAATGTTATGATTCGAAATAATTCAAATATTTGAACTTGGACACCACTTCATCCTTAACGGATGTGGTAACTTTTATACTGAAACAAAAAATTTTTATATGGAGTTATCTGATGAAAAAAATTGGGTTGAAGAATTGACACGGGTCAATGATGAAATATAAATCCCGGCCATCACTCAGATTTAGACGAATATAGTCAATTGAATAAGCTGAAAAGGAAGATTTATAATTTCTCTACTTGCTGTCCACGGCTTCGTAGAATTTCATTTGTCATATTAGGTTTCGTGTCAGACTATTTTGAACAAATAGTTACAATATTTTTTTATCAACCCAAAACTTTCGGTTTCCAACTTCAAAACTCAGAAAATTCAATACAATTTTCACCCCTACTTTGCCTGCTTAGGGTTGAAATGCCTGATTCCCTTTCTTCATGCTTATTTATGATATACCTTCCTACATATCTCAAGATTCTAGTTTCAGTAGCTCCGGCTGGTCGTTAATATAAGAGACTCAGTCAAGCAATAGGTACCCACTCATACAATATTGAACAGCACCAGCAAAAAAATCTGAAAAGATTAAAATCAAATAGATTGGTAATTCTAGTAATTCTACTCCAACTGATATTATAAATGCGTAAAGTTTGTGAGAATGGATGAATGTAATGTATGTATTCACGTTTTCAATTTTTTCACACCAAAACAATTCAACTGATTCAAGTGGATAGGTTCCCACGGTAACGAGGGATATAGCTAGTATTGTATTAGTGAGTGCCAATTAATTGACTGACCGACACTCTTATATTATCGTGCGGTCGAAACTACTGAACCTAGAATCTTGAAATATGCAGGTAGGTTCTTTGTTTGTCGTAAATACGCATCAAAAAGGGAATCCGGAATTTCCACCCCCAAAAAGAAAATATAGGGGTTCAAAGATTGTATTGAATTTCATCAGTTTTTGAAGTTGGAAACCTAAAGTTTTGGATTGATAAAAAAATATTGTAACCATTTGTTTAAAATGGTCTGTCACGAAACTTAATGTGATAAACGAAATTCTACGCGGGAGAGGCCGCAGGTAAGAGCTAGTAATTTAAATGTTCACTTTAAAAATACAGTAACTGAAAAAATATGCCAACTGCATTAAGTCATGAATTTCTTAAAAAATCGAATGATTGAGAAAATTATGCAAACCTTAACACAACCATCAACGACGTCTGCCGGCGCGGTGTTCGGGTCACGTTCTCGGCAATGGTGCTTCATTGCTTAGACCGCCCCTCTACCTCCGCGCATCGTCTAATGGCTTACTGCATTTCATCAAGTTAATCTTATCGTGATTACTTGTAAATGACTCGTCCAAATTACTTAGTGTAAGAGACAAAGTTAATCTATATTAAATACTCAAAACGCTCAATTGTATCGATTTTTATAAAAATTTGCATATACTGTGAAATCTGCATTATGAAAAAAGTATCCAATTTAATTGTATTCATGTCTCAGTATTTTGAGGTGAACTATCTTACGGTACTTCATATGCATGTAACTCTAACGGTATAGGCAGCACACGCCAAGATAGCCCTCAAGGAGCAATCATTTTTCCGAATTATTAATACTGATCGTTATATCATCACCAAAATTACACAAAACCTCTGTAAATTGTAGCCTATATGTTATTTTGATGTAAAAGTTCTATTTATGTAAAGTCCGTTCAGTCGTTTACTCGTGAAAGAGCCACCAACATTCATACATCCATACATTTATTCATCTTCACATTTATAATATTAGTATAGATATAGAAGTATAGATAAATATTACAATACTTGATGATTCAATGCAGTCAAATAACAAAACAGTCGTTCAACGATATCAAAACTTTTTATTGTAATAATTATTTACTTCCCAGAAACCACAACTGATTATCAAGGAAATAGTACAAAGTATATCCATATATGTTGGGTATAAGTACTTACTGTCTAACCTATAACATAACATAACCTATAACATCGATGAAATCTTGTTCATCAATGCTTCAATTACCAACAAAACAAAACAAATAGGATAAAGCGTATCGATATAGCAAATAATTTTTCTCATAATCTTTGACATAAAATAGTATAATTTGAATACTTTCTCTACTCCGGAACAAAAGTACTGACTTTTGACGTATGCTATGCTAACCAAGTCATTATTAATTTTTCAATGATTTAAACACATTTGTTTTTTGAATTGAAGAGTTGCATGATAGCCTTTACTTTCTTCGGTATATGGTTAATATATGTATTTCAACTCACTATCGAATCAAATTATACTTTCAAATATTTCACATATTCTCACTTAACACTAAAATTTTGGTTAACACAGTGAACAGTAAATCAGCTTGAAAATGATATAGGGTAAAAACATGTTTGATTTAATATAGTATCCATTCAATTTGTGGAAACTTTTTGGATATCATCGATATATCTACTCCACGAAAGAGTTTCATCCATATATAAACCAGAAATTTGAACACTACATCTTTCAACTTTGTTGTGTCCCTACAAGCTCATAACAAAACATACATTCAAGCCTCATTGAAAATGGGACGATTTAATTATTTATTCCAAAACTTCTGAACCCTTTGGTATATATTCTTCAATCCTGTATCTTTTGTATTCTTCAAAAAACAGAAAACAATAACAGCCCAATATAGTTATTGCGTATATTCTTATCTTCTTCATTATACCTATTTCTGGGGACCAGTTTAGGTCATCTACTTCTATGTATCTCTCTTTCTCTCTAAATTGTTGGATTTTTTCCGCTGAGCACTGAAGGTATTTTCTGATATGAGTACTCTCAGTGATTGTTAGATACAAATGTAAACGAATGTAAATGTTTTCACTCGAAAATATTACACCGTTCTTCATGATTACAAAATAGAAAATATAAGCTTGAAAATTTAAAAAAAAATTTAATTTCTCTATTTTTCTCACATAATAATAACATTGCGCCCGAGGCTACATCTAATTTAAGATTCGTAATCAGAAATTTGAAAGCATTTTCAAACCTGCCAGCTCTGAAATCTCTTGATTACTGCATTGACAGATCGGCACTTGAATATATTTATATTGCATTTACCAGATCGAAAACATTCTGATCTGGTTTCTTACTTTCATTCAGATGTTCATCAAGTCACGAGTTCAGTAGTTCCTCATTGAATTTTGCAAACAGATAAAACAAGTTCAATGCAATAAATGAGTCTGTTACGTCAATGGCACGTTTTCACATGCCATTGACCTCTCTATGTGGGTTTGCTCGGGTCACTTGTTAGCCTAATTTTTTTGACATACTTTGGATTGTACATGAATTGTTCATATCCTGTAAGCCAGTCCACTCACATTCACATGAAACCTAATGATCCCTCTCTATCTCTTTGTTGTAATTCCTGCAGTTAAGGTTTCACTTCAACATACTTTTTGGTCTAGGTTCATCCCTCATAAGATATATTCCAATTAGTATTCACCCCTTTAATAAGTTTGTACCGTTCTATGCTACGGTGAAGCAAATATGTACTCGAACGGTCCCTTTATGGAAGTTTCATATTTCACGTTCTCGGGGAATTTTTCCCATAACTTCGTATGTTTTTCATAGACCCACTTCCCAATCTGTTTCTGCACCAAAGACTTCGGTATCACCACAGCTGGCTCAGGAGTTTTGTTTGGCACACATTTTGAATCCCTGTAAAACCTGAGTGTCCTATATTGTATTATTATATTTCTGTTCACTGGTTTCCTCAGTTTTTAATGACATTCTCACAACAGTCTCGATTTTACTTCTGAATTCATCAGTGTTCCAAGTTGATTTTCGTTGCGCATTGCGAAGTTGCATATACTTCAATACAGAAGATTGATATACATTGATTGAGCAAATAATTTTCCCCGCATAGCTCCCGTCCTATATACGGTTCGTGACCCATCTCTGTAGCAAGTGTTTTGCCGAACATATTTTAAGGATAACTGTTCTTTCTCCAGTCCCTGTTGCTCATCACTTTATCCGCGAAGTTTGTGTTGAACCTATAATTCCGTATAATGTGTTCCGAGAATGAACTTAGCCTAAACTTAGCTGCATTTCTGGTGATCTTTGTAACGTTGCAAGGGGGTGCAGACTGCTCTTACAATATTCTAGTCATACTGACCCCTCGGAAATTCGACGGTGCTATCAGCCCACTGCTACGATATATCCACAAAAAGAAAACGTTGAAACAAGCGATGTTTTTCCAATTCACTTGAATCCAGCTTACATATATGTTATGCTATGGTAATAGCTTAACACTCTGAAAAAAATATTGTTCGTAACGACAATAGTTACAGGAATAAGTTACAGAAGTTAAGATTTATTACGAGTTGAGTGGCACGAAAATATTCTACTGACTTCTTGACAATGCAGGGTGTTTTCACGGTGATTTTCCTTGGGAAGTTGTTATATATACTAACATAGAGCCTGGTATAAAGCCTGCGTTTGCAGCTGTGGTTTTCGATACTACTTCAAGATGTTCTAAAGCACACAAAATAAAAAGAAACCACACTCAGCCGAAAATTTCAAAATCTCTTTTAGGTAATTTAGCAACAAAATAATTCGACTAGACAACACTTCAGTTAGGAATCAACTACTATACTGAATTGTTTCCATCAAAACTTTCATTTTCGAAGAAAATAACACAAAATCGCTCATTGTTTTTATATTGGAATAACCATAGGCGGGTTAAAAGTGAATGGAGGATCACCGATCTACAGAAAAGTTATATGAAGACGGTCACAAAGTTTAAAAAATTTATTGATTGACCTAATCGTATATCGAAAATATTAAATTTTTTTAACGATTGAAAAAATTTAATCGTAAGATGTTTCTAGGGGCATTCCAGAATATTTTTGCCCCATCCCTTGTAAATCGGTTATACGAGATGTGGCACATACTGTTCTGAGGAATTCCAAATATGGGTGTCATCTTTGAAACGTCACGCTGATATGCGTTATTTAGAGTAACGGATAACTTCTTTTTCTCCATTTCCTCTTTTCCCTCTTTTGCAAATGAGTTATTACCGTGTTAGGAATCACACGTTAAAAGGTAAGACCTCGTTAGTCCTTAGCTCGCACAAGTTTCTCAACTTCTGAGAGTTGTCGTTCGTAGGGGGGCGGCAGCTGATTAACGGAAAAACAGATTTTAATCGGAAAAACAGAATACCAAGTATAATTTCGAAAAAGATAGCTCACTACATAGTGTAAATTAGGACTGATCTGATTGACCCAAGTGAGTCCAATATATGAAAGTCAGGCGATTTTTATTATTCTTATCTATATTGAAGTAAATAGAGAAAACAATATATGAAAAGGCTTGCCAACTTCAGAAAAGGATGTCAACTGAACTAATATTACCTAAATCGAAAAGTGGACATCCAGAAGTTGATTTGAGGAATAATATTTGATCCTCACGAATGGCTTCCACAAGGTTAACTATGAAAATATACTGGGTAAATTCAATGGTTGAGGAATATGAAAAGTTGATACCATTCACGTGGATTCTGTTTTTGGCAATGGTATATAAATTTTCCTAGAAAAACTGCTGCAGTGCAGGGCTCCATTCATTGAGAGCTTCCTATCTTCAAATTCAATTAAAACAAAGTGTGTGTGAGATATCATTGAAATTTTCTATTCGTTTGAAAGACCTATTGAAACCATCATGTCCAATTTTCCATGATTTTGGCGCGTGAATCAGGCTGAATTTGTTCGATGGCACGAGTTATGTGAGCTTCGAGGACCGTTGTAATTTGTGACTCATTCGCATACACCTGCGACTTAGAAAACCCCACAAGAAAAAGTTTTTTCTGATTAGCATACATACTTAGCTATACGGAAAGATATGATGAGGTTTCCACGGAGTCGACGTTGGTCAAAAGCTAGCATTTGTGACATCGTTGTGAAGTCTTTCGAGATAGGTTGGACGCACTTCACCAAAAGTCATACGTGTGGCTCGACGTTGTACATTTTCCAACAAGTCTCTATCGCACACCAGAACAGGACACCACACTGGACATGCTTACTCCATGATTGGACGAACGTAGGTTTTGTAGAGTTTTATGGAACTTGAATGTGATAGATGGAGGAACGTTTTGCGGACGAGGTAAATCAGTTTGATTGCGCGTTTGCATGTGAATTATTATATGTTCGGGCCAAGAACACTATTCGCAACGATTGATCGCTTATTGTATACGTATGGAGTGTTCTTTCCTTGATGAAGTACGAGGCATTTATCGACGTTAAGAGGTAAAAGCCAATCCTTGATCATGAAGGGAATGATGTTCGACTAAGGCATTTCCATAAAGTTTAGTATCGTCGGCGTAAAACGACTTGCTGGACTTTATGTGAAGAGCAATATCACTTGCAGAAACAACGAAGAGGAGCGGGCCAAAAACAGATCCCTGGGGAACTCCACTGGACTTGTGACTTGTCTTTGCGAAGAAAAATAGTGACCAGCTTTGACCGTGAAAGTTCTATCTGTCATGTAATTTCCAATCCATAGGTTTAGTTGGCATCGAATACCGTGTGTGTTGAGTTTGTGTAATCAAACGCTCTTGGATCTCATTTGGATTGGTATCGTCCCAAATTCAACAATTTCGTTTTTTACAAACCCATTAATCCAGAAATGGGTCTCATTGCTGAAGATGACTTTTCGATGAAAATCAGGGTCAGTTGCTAACTGCTCCAGAGCTCATTCTGTGAATACACGTAGTTATCTATGTGTCAGTTAAATTTTGTACGGGTACAGGCCTAAGTCACAATGTGAGAGCCTGAGTTCTTGTGAGCGACGCATAGTCTCACAGACAGCGGCGATTTTTTCTACAGATCTTGCGTTTCATCGACGTGGACTCAAGTTTATCCACCACATTGCGTATAGTACCCTAAGTAGGAGGATTATGCAGACTGTGAAATGGGCAGCGGCGATGTTTTCGACAGATATTGCATTTCATCGACGTGGACTCATATTTATCCGCCACATTGCGAATAGTCCCTAAGTAGAACGATAATTCGACCGTGAAATGGTCAAGCGCGCGGTACGTTGCTGGATTTTGATAGTGTAAAAAATATTTTTGCACTGTCCCCACTCAAGAATTCGAATTGGATATTTACACTTCAGATTATGTGAAATGTTTTACTTACTCTTTCAGGTAAACAACTTGGTTCAGGAGCGTTTGGTGTAGTAATGAAAGGAGAAGCCAAACATATAATCGAGGGGGAACCTGTTACCGTTGTAGCAGTTAAGATGGTTAAAAAAAATGCTGATCGTACTCATATCAAGGCTCTAGCCTCCGAACTCAAAATAATGGTGCATTTAGGAAAACATTTGAATGTTGTTAATCTTCTTGGTGCTTGTACGAAGAATGTGATAAAAGGTGAATATCGTAGATAAAATTCACAGAATTATTCATAATTGTTCGTTCAGACAAAGTTTATATGAAAACATTAAAACTTTCCAGAGGAATTACTGGTCATTGTCGAATACTGCCGATATGGGAATTTACTCAATTATCTTTTGAGACATCGGAGTCATTTCGTGAATCAGGTGGATCCTTTAACGAAGAAAGTTAATTATAACATTGGACAAGAAATACTGGACCGGACATATTCAGTCTCAAGTAGCAAAAGGTGAGTTGGAGAAATATACACATTTATGTTGGATGCTTGAAGAAGTTTCACTTAAGACTCACAACAGTAAAAGCAAAATGCTTTCTGAGCCTGGATTGACCTTTGCTAGACTGTTTAATTTGTTTTGACAAATTTTTCATCATACTAATCATTCAGACTAAAGTTGAAATAGAGCAGATTGTCATCTCATGTATACGAATATCTAAGAAATTGGGGATCAAGAGCCAGTTTTTAAGTATGCCCAATCAATGTGTTACGTACTGTCATCGATTTCATGAGCAGATTCAACTCATTCGTGAAATAAAGTCGTAATTTCATGAATGAATTGAGTCTGATGTCTACCAGTGAGGATGACAGTGTTAAATATAAGTGAAATTTCACCACCTGTGACTGATATTTGATTCAATTCTATAAAACGAGTGTTTTATAGAAAATTGTTTTTGCAGAATTCAGTGTTCATATAAAAGTAGTTGTTTCGAAAGTAACTATTTTTCTTTTCTCTAATTCAATTTTTATATGAAAGTAGCTGTTTCGAAAGGGATTTTTTCCAGTTTGTGTTTAAAAGTTACTTCTTTGCATGATCTATACTTCTTGGTATAGAATGAATTTTTGAAATTGATTCGTTTCTGTCTTTCTTCCTTCGATAGAATCCGATATTATTTTATACAAAATCTTTCTTTTTCAGTATTTTGGTATGGTAGAAAAGCTTCATCGGCGGTTTTTTTTTTAAATAATGGTGAAATTTGCTTATTTTGACTCGTGAAACTATATCTTGTTCCAATCAAAAGATAGGAGGAACGACTGTTTTACTCTTCCACTTCATGAGTTGAATCTCCACAATTCTTCAAAACGTATTTCTGTTGATATTTCCAGTCAATTCCATGAACAACACCAACATAACTCACTGGTTCATCTTGGAATTGAAACGTCATTTCTGAATAGTTTAACGTCAAATTTGAACGTCAATTTTCCTCAGGAGTATTGCTAGAAAATTTGGTTGACTCGTACATCAAATTGTTGAGTATTCGATGAAGTTATTTTTTCAATTTCATCCCAATTCTCTACTTTTCTGAACACATTATTTCACATATCAAATACAATCACTCAAAGATGGAAACTTTCCTTTCAAATTAGTAATTAGTCAGAGTAGTAATAGATGACTTTCTATAGGAAAAAGTATTCACTGTGCTCTTATTAATTCAACCTAATGTATGGAAAACAGCGGAAAAGAACCCAAATTTCATGTTTCAGAAAAATATCCATGTAATCTATCTGATAATGAAGCAGTCAACCATAATTTAATTCACTATAATGAATCTTTTTTGGGACGTTAGCCCCTCGGATAGTTAGGAGAATAGTCTCATCAAGACTACATCATCAGTCTTTTTTTTCATTCATTATTTGTTATTTGTTTTCAATGAAAGTCGAATTATTGTTATTATCATCATTATTATTTTCAATATACTCTTGATCAGCGTTCACATTCATTCATGTTTTCATAAATATATATGCTTATGTGCAGTGCAGATCTGTTAAATTTACCTTCCACTTTTGAATGTGACAAGATATAAAGTGTTTTTGTTGTTTGTTGCAACGCTTCCCAGTGACTATACAAAGTTTTTTCAAACGGAAGAGAGGGTTTTGTGATTCATCGTTTGATAGGTCTATTGTAATTCAGTTTATTGCACTGAATATTGAAAATATTCACTAGTCAGTACCTGACAACGATGAAGTGAGTTCACAAATTAATTTTTGAAATAATAAAATGTTTCTGGGGTAATTTCATTAGAAGAAACTCTCTTTCTATTCATGAGTTCTGGAATACTTGTAGACTGCCTTGGAACTAGGCTAAAGCGATCGACAAACAACATGTTTTCCATTACCCCATCTGCCTATGAACGAGGTAACCAACCGCATGTCTGAAATTTGCCCAACTCCTCGTGTAAGGAAGAAAAATTTACAAATTGAGTAAATTGAGTACAAATTACCTAAAAGAACGAATCTTCGCCAACAGTATATTCAGGAATTACTTCAGTGAAGAATTATGCACTGACACCTGTCGAGTATAATCCAATGCCCTTCGTGGTATTAGCAAAGGCAGTAGTTGATTTCTAATAGGTGTCAGCCCATTAATCTACATTGTAGATGATATGAAACTGACCTGAACAAATTTTTCTTTTAGATAATTTAACAATACGTAATGAACTTCATTCGCTTATCACAGTCGTAGAAATTTTGTTTGAAATGAAAGGGGTATATTCGAAGAGAATAATAATTTTTGAGGAAAAAAGAATTTGCTTTCTCCTTTCTCACTATTATACAAAAAGATGCGTGGAATTAATTTTTTGAAATTGACTGCTTTCTTCCTTTCTTTGGCAGATTGCCACATTTTTTTTTATATAAATATGGTGAAGTGGAAAGAAAGAACCTCTCTTTCCCAGAAATCAATACTTTTCAAAATTATACCCTTTTTAATTAAAGTGAAATATTCTCATTCCTTATATGAAGTCGCATGCTGTGAATGTCGAAATGCTGTGATCCTGATATCTATGATGTTATGCTGGGAGCTACTTGGGAGCTTGTTCATATAGAAGTCTGATGAGCCTCATCTCACAGGGTCTGGATAGGACTTCTAAATTTACTCATGTTAATAATTACATATTTTCACAATGTAGACTTTATTCGCGATATGCATTTCTCTACAACAGTAGTTTCCTCAATTGGACTCATGAAACTACTATGGCTGTGAAACTCGTATTGGAAATAAGACCTATATCGCGATTTACATGTAAGTGAAATCGTGAAAACAGTTCACATATCTTTAGGGGATGACATGATTATTATATTTATGATTGTATGACATCAACCAAAATAGTGTATTACTATTCATTTTTCAGTATTGCCCATTCACCATCTCTGAAATATGCTGCACTGGTGTTCTCCAACAGAGACAATAGTTCCAGAGAACCACTTCCTGATAATATGAACGATTACAGAGCAGAAGCTTGCTCAGATGAAATGTTCAAAACGGACACTACAGCTGTTACTCAAGGTAATGGTATTTTTCGTTAAAGTCATAGTAATTGTTGAATTAATATTGAATGATGACGTTCTTTTCGAATATAACTACGTATTTGACAATATATAATTATCGGTTGGAAATTTTCAATGATGACAATGATAATAATGAACGATTTTCTGGTATAATGAAACTAAGGATAGCGCCAAAGAAAATGACACATCACGGGGCAGAATAAGCGCCCTATGAGGGTTGTGACCAGGGATTCCTTCCACTCAACCAAATAAACTGTATCAATAGAAGGTATATCAACCTATTACAGATAAAGCAAACGAGCAAATGCACATGTTATTGAAGACCGCAGTATGCTTCAAATATTCCTTCAATTTCCACATAGCACGACAACTAATTACGGATTACAACTAACAAAAATTCACAGTGATAACTCACCTGATAGAAGGCATATTTTTAGTTTGAATTTGAGGAGTAGGTAAATTGAAAGGGGTTTATTTTTGGAGAGATCAATTTTTGGGGAAAAAGGGTTTTGGCTTTCTACTTCTCTATCTTCATACAAAAAAGATTCAGAAATCTTTCGAATAAAGAAAGGAATTGATATATCGCTCACCGGCGACAATAGTGGCACAACTCAAAAAAGTTGAAAACGAAACATAACACATGGAACAGTTTGAAATTTGTTGTAGTTTCATGCATCAATACTGGCTTAAAATTAGTTCAGATAATTTCTTCGAGAGGGCTCATGTGCCACTATGGACTTCCACGTCACCGCCACTTAAGTTGCATC
>WOGP01003165.1:0-15584 GCA_015342065.1 Leptinotarsa undecemlineata
CATCAAGTGTCAACAGCAAAACGTGGACAGATTTTCAATATGTCTGCGAATAAAGAAGATACAGTCAAGAAAATAATTTTGGATTTTTTTGTTTTTCCTGTATTTCTCCAGAACCAAAAGAGCTATATTCGATTTTTTTACATAATTGAATAGGTCTCTGAGATACGCAACTTTGCCACAATTCAACTGACACTCTATCTGTCAACGTTTACGAGATCCCCATTTAGAGAAACGAATTTGAGTAGCCCTGTATATATACGCATATCCATACATATGCATACATAAACACCTATATACACACATTTTTCCAGGTTTATGAGAAACGATTTATTGGCTGCACCCCAAGCAATGACTCCATAATTGAGGTGGCTCTCGATCAGCGCATAGTATAATATTTTCATTTGACTTGTGGTGAGTATATTCGAATAGTGTTTCATCCTGTATAGAATACTTCTCAATTTCTTCACTACATAACATGTACGTTTCATTTCAAGTTGATTGATCTGTATGGTGTCAAAATTAGGGAAGTTTTTGGAATGAGAAGTGAAGGAAGTGATGTATGTTTTATCAACATTTATGTAGTTGCCCGTCAAACCACTCAAGGATAATTCCGAAGTCTCGTTCTACTAAAATTTTCAAATCATTCCAAGTTTTGGCTTTGTAGAATAATGCGGTGTCATCAGCGAAGCTCATCACATTTCCTTCTAAATTCAATTTGAATATTTGAATAGGTCGTTCAAATATATATTGAAGAGTATAGGACTAAGGACGGTGCCTTATGGAACACCAAATTCAATGACTCGGATAGAACTTATTCAGTCGTTGATTTCGATACATTGTTCTCATTGTCTCAGGTAACTCTTGAATAAGTGAAACGCAGTACCTCTGAAACCTATACTTTCCAAAGTATTCAGGAGAAATTCATGGCAGACAGTATCGAATGCCTATTTGACATCCACCAGGATGCATAGAGCAGGTTGTATATTGTCTACAGCCTGACTTATTTCAGTTGTTAATAGGTTAATAGTCTTCTGTCAATCTATTCTCCCGAAACCCGAACTGCCTATCCGACATCAATTAATATTTTTCAAGAAATGTTGTCATTCTGTGTTTCAAAAGTTCCTCATAGATTTTTAATAGATTCGAGATTAGTGATATTGGTCTATAACTTGAGACTTTTCGTTTTGATCCTGTTTTGAAAAGAAGCTTCACAATTTCCGTTTTGAATGCTTTTGGAAAAATACCAGTATTCAGTGAGACGTCCATGATGTGCGTAAATGGTTTGTATATATGATTTGCTATGAGTTGTGAAGTTTAGGCCGTTATCCCGTCCTTCCCAGGTGCTTTTTTTTTCAAACTTCTGATAGTTTTCAATGTTTGTTAGATGAAAAGCTGGCTTTACTTTCTATTTTTTTTGATAGTTCTCTTCCGATGTTTGTAAAGTATTTGTTGAATCTATTGACGATATCTATTTTACTTCTTAAAATTTCTCCATTTTCTGTCTCAATTTCAAGAATTTCATTTCGATATTTGTTTTTGTTCGACATGTCATTTAAACATCGCCAAAGATTTGATGAGTTATGTTGATTGAGAGTTATTTTATTTTGGTAATATTTTCGTTTGGTTTCTTTTATGAGTTCATTCAATTTGTTACGATGTTTTTTGAAATTATGCACGTTCTCTTGGGTGGGTTTATGTTTCATGAGAATACACAATCGGTATTTTTGATTAATAGAGACTACTATAGCTTTTGTTATCCACTCTTTTTTTTTCAATATCGGATCTCTTGTATTTGATTGTTCAAGTACATTTTTGTATATATTTCTGCATTAAATTTATAAAACAATTCACAGCATGTTCAGGATCATTGTGTTCATAAATGTCGGACCAATTTTCAGCTTGAATGTGAGAAACTCATTTCATTTTATTGAGATATTGTTTTGTTGGAAGTGTATTTTGAATTTGTCTTTTTTTTTCAGGCAGACAGATTTGTGATACTATAGGGTAATGATCGGTAATACCCATGTCCATCACAACTGGTATACAGAAACTTTCATCGATAGTATTTTTCAAAAATATATGATCAATACATGTTCTGAAGTTCATAATATTTCTTGTGTACGTATTATTTGCTGACAGATATCCATGTGCCCCCATTACATTTAGGTAATCTTGTACATATTCATTGTTGCTCAGAATATTAATATCAGTATCGCCACTATGATATGCATGTTAGTTTTTGGACAGTGCCTGTATTTATTATGTTATATTGAAAGTCTATACCACGTTTGAAGTGAATAACAAGTCCATCATTTTGATTTGACCTCATTATAAATAACGTCATACCCTACAATGCGATGAGCAGAAATATGGTGGATAACCCAAGTTTCTTTTAGCACTATGAAATCATATTCATTTGCTATTTCACCCAAGATAATTTTCAGTTCATCCAATTTTTTTGATATACTTCGTTATGGTTATGTATTATGTTGAGACTGGTGTTTGTTTCGTTCGGTATATCATTAAAATTGGAAATATTTTTGACCGAAAATGTTTCTATGGAATTCATTTGGAAATCTTTGACATATGTATTCATTATTTTCTATTGACGTTTCACTTTGTACAGTGCAGTTTTGTTAGTTTTAAAGAACTCTTGTAGCGGTTAGTGAATATAATAATATAATTTTATAAAGATATTCAAAAATAATAATAATAATATATTAATTATTATTATATAATTAATATATATGGTATAATATATAATAATATATTATAATATAATAAGGGCAGAATTCTTTCGTGAAGCTCGTTTATCTCGTAATAAATATTTACTGGTTTAACTGTGAATAATAATAATAATTATATTAATAATTTTTATTTTCCTTTAGATAATAAGAAATTGTATAGGAATTGTCTTAAAAGTATAGAGTAGATTAACAGAAGTTGGGCATACTGACAGTACGAACCAGTCTTATTCCAAAGATAAGTAGATTACATAAAAAATAAAATATCACAAAATTTTTTCAATAGTCTTGTTTTCGGAGTGCTCGAGCCCTCTTCAGAGCTTAAATCGGGATAGTCCAAGGTTTTAGTTTGAGCTATTAGAGTTGGTGAAGAAATATTTTTTATCTGATAGTCTTTCTTAGAAGAAAATATGGATTTAGGTACTGATGTGCCTGGGTCACTCTGTGATTTTATTTGATTTTCAAGTTCACTTTCGTTTTCCAGATATTCGAGATCCGAAGGGCTGAAAATTTCATTACTTAAATGAAAATTACTGTTTTTAATGAAGCAATCATTATGTGTCTTGCTTTGCTACGTGTAAATGCTTTCTTAATATTTTATTTTGCTTACTCTGTTTCTCTGTTCAGTGAGATTATTAGCTATAGTTATTGAGGTTCATTTCAGGTTTTTCATCTCCTTTAGAATGCTTATCTTCTTCAAATATAATGTAAATTCAACTTTCACAAGACAATTGAACGTACTCCCTGAAAGACATATGTTGTTCAGCTCACTCTCAACTATTTCAATTTCTAAACGATCTTTGAATAATATAGAAAAAAGAAAATACTTTTGTCTAGTTTCTACTGTGTTTATTTATTCGTTACTAGACAAAAGTATTTTCTTTATTCTATATTCAACATGAATTTCTACAAAATAAATAAGTCATCAATCGAAAGAATCTTTGAATAACTTTATGATATATGATATTATTATGGTTTGTTCTTTTCTCTCACATCCGTATATTACCATACCATTTTTCCTCTGATTCCTTTCAATCTTTCCTCTATTTTATTTTTCAGTTCCTCGTTGTCCTTCTCCGCTTTAATGAGACGATGATTTATTTCCTCGATTTTCAATGCGAGTTTCTCTTCAACTACTTGTAATTCAGATTTTTTTCCTTTATTTCCTTTCAAAATTTCAGCTAAGAGTTGTTCATTGGATATATCCTGATACATTATATTATTTTTGTATGGTTGTCTTATTCCTTATCGTTTTTGACTTGATGAAAACACTATGGGTTTAAACGACAGGTGTATATTTATTTATATGTTTAGTGGTTATTTGATTTATTCAACGTCTTTTTGATTGATCTTCATAAGATGTGATGATTATTGTGTGTGTAGAATAACTAAATATTTTCAAAATAATTTTTCAATGAAGGAAACATACCACTGCTTCGAATTTTTTCAAGAGCTCTTTTAGAACACTCACTAAGTTAGACTCACCGTACACATTAGATGTGAGAACACGAAACACATATTCTATTTCGGAGACCACAAAAATTTAATATCTCCCAACACGCCTTGAGGAACTGCCATGAAATAAATTAAAACTGTCTGAAATTGTTGAGATGGGTACATTACACAATATTTGGCATGGAAACGGTGAAAAGTGGTGAATGTCCCTTTCTAAATAGACCATTGTTCATTTTCATATAAATCCCTTTATTAAAATTTGCAGAAAATTCTTCAAGGCAATTTTATCAGAAAGTGGAGTTTACCCTGCTTGATATAAACGAAGACAAGTTTGAGTGTCAGTCTACTCCATTTCCTCAAGGCTCCAACTTGGTTGGTGAAACGAGCGTTGCAGTTCTGCTATTTGGGAAGAGTTCTTATTTCGGAAATATTCCACGCTAGAAGTTCAGGTTGTAACTTTCATGTTCCCTGCAAGCCTTATCCTCAGATTGTTAATTGGTTGATAATTGTTTCGCATTTTCAGAAGATACAGATTGAGGTTCTATTCGAAATCATATCTCTATAGGTAACTGCAGGATGACTACTACACAATCATACTATATGACTATATATAAAAAAAATCGAGAGTCTTTCATTCAATAATCAGTTTCGAAAGGATTTCAGTGGTTTGAGATATTTTAATATATGCCTGAATACATTTCATACAGAATTTTATTTTTAGTCTTGTTTTCAATATTATCTGTAGAATAAAAACTGTAGATAATTTCAATCAAATCTTTCGAATATTATTTATCATTGCGCAAGTAAATGCAATTATTCAGTTGAATATGATGAAATAGCAATAGAAACAAACAAGTATATAAAACCAATATGGATGTACCTAATGTTTGTACACATCTGAACTCTATTCAAAAAATAAGGTTAATGTTCAAATCTCGCACGTTACATACATTCGATTGACGTTTTTCCAATTTTTTTTGTTGGTACACTGGTCTCGATTATTTGCTCACAGTTTCAGCTGTTAAGTATTTTCAGTTTGTTGGTGAGTGTTTTGCATGTTCGACGATTTTCTGCTATCGAAAAAAATGGATAAAATAATTTGTATCAATTTTGTGTGAAAGATAGAATTGAGGTCAGAAACACTTGATGTTGATGATAATATATGGTGATTGTAATCCGAGTCAGAAAATTGCTGAATTTTGATCAAAAAAGGGATCGCAAGATCATCGCTCAGTATTTGTTGAATTAGGTACGTCACCGGCGAAGCAAATTAGCTCAGAAAGGTCATAACCGGTGACAAATCATGGGTATATAGTCATGACATCAAAACAATAGTTTCATCGTTCCAATGAAAGAATCCAGGAGAGCCAATACAAAAAAAGTAGGCCAAATTCGATCAAATGTGACGCAGTGCATAAGGAGTTCTTGCCATATAGTGTTGATATTACTAAGAAGTATTTTCTTGAAGTTATGCGCCGCTTGCGAGGAGAAATACGAAGAGAACGTCCGGTGTTGTGGAAAAACAATTCATTATTTCTGCATCACGATAATGCAGCTGCTCACTCGTCATTGTTGTTCGTGATTTTTTCGCCAAAAATGAAACCGTAATCATGCCTCAGTCACTGTATTTGCCAGATTCGCCCCCTGCGACTCGTTTCTGTTCCCAATATTGAAGAGACGTATGAATAGACGGGATTTTGCGACGATTGGGAATATGAAGGTGCATTTCAAAACTGTTTCGTGGTTTGGAAAAGACACTGTCTCCAGTGTATTTATTATATCTGGAGGGGAATACTTTGGAGGAGACGAAATATAAATTGATGAATGAATTATTATTTTTCAAGAGAAATAAAAATTTACCTAATCTTTAATGGACCTCGTATATACCTCATTTACCTATTTATATATTAGTTGTTTTTCTTTGAGGTTCTATTGTAACTGATGTTGTTACTGCAGTTTCGTCCTATAAGGACATATTCAAACTATTACAATGAACAGTTTATTTTGAAAATGTCCTCATAGAAAGAAACTGCAGTAATAACATTAGTAACATACAAAAAACATAAAAAGTTTCATTCCTACTTTTTCAGAAAATGAGTTTTTCGAAATGAAATTTCGAATCATTCATCTCTTCCACAATACCCACACAGTAGGATCTGATGAATGGCTATCGAAAAATAACCACTTTCTGAAGTCTATGGAATGGTGTGGTTGCAAAATATGATGGGCAACTGCTGAGTTTTCAGGTCTTATGTTCATTGAGATTAGTTAGATAGTAAAATTAATTGAAGACTGGCAGATAAGGCCAGTGAAACTAATTTTACATAGTTTGTTAAAATAATATGTCAGTCATTAAATTTGCCTGACTATTACATAAGAACACATTGTAAAATTAATTTAAAGTAGTAGATAAGGCAATAATATAAAATTAATTTGAGACATTCAAGAGGCTGGTACCTACAAGCGACATCTATGGTAAAAATAACGATAATTTTGTAAGTATGATTAGTTTGATCTTCAACTTGAAGATGACCATCTGGTGATCGAAACACGTGTCGAGATGTTAAAATAACGGCTTGGTGTTTGTAAAAACTTCAGTAATATTCATTAGTTGTTTTTTGTCAGGCCATTACCAGATCCCGTTTTGGAATTGATTTGGAAAAACAAATGTAGAAATACCGAGAACCAAGAATGGGTTGTATATAGTAAACATTGTTATCCATTGAAGATGGTTGAACCATATTTCTCAACAGATGTCAGTTACAAAATTCACTGAGAACAATGAAATTCATTATTCTTTCAATTAGTGGTAATTCACATAAGAGTATAATTGGTAGCAAATATTCTTGACAAACCAAAATGATCAATAGTCTTTAGTCTATAAAATTCATGAATGTAAAATGAGAGACACTAATATTTTGGAAATATCACAAAAAAAGTTTACAGTCAACACGTTTGTCACATGGCAATAGCTTCTTTGGACATGTTTAATAATTTTACTCTCCAACAGTCGCGCCCCTCATACTTGATTCTGAAGTTTTTGATGTATTCATACAATAATGAAGCAATATTGTAGAGTATTACTATAATTCAAACTCATTTTTTAAGAATAGTGGAATTTAGTGAAATAAAAGACAATGAAAAACAAATGAATGACATTTCAACATAATTGGTTGCCTAGAATCCCTGAGATTCAAGACAATTTTGTCACTCCAGAATTCATGGAAATACAAATTATTTGGAAAGAAAGTTTTTGGCTTTCTACTACTCCATCTTGATACAAAAAGGAAAAGATAAGGGAATCTTCCAAAGAAAGGAAGGATGTAATCAATTTGAAAATAAGTAACTCTATACATGGATGTGTAGGTCATGCAAAGAAGTACCTTTCAGACACAAACTGAAAGAAAGTCCTCCTGAAACAGCTACTTTCATATAAACATTGAATTACACGAAAGGAAAAAAATTCTTTAGAAACAAATACTTCTATATGAACACTGAATTATTAAGAAGATACTTTTCTCTACTCAGATTGTATTTCAAACATTCGTTGTGGAATAAATATCAGATATCATGCACATGAGTTTTACTTTGAATGAATGGTAACAAAGTGCACTTACATTTTACATTTCTTTGGAAGATTCCCTTATCCTTTTTTTTGTATCAAGATGGAGTAGTAGAAACACAAAAACTTTCTTTCCCAAAAAGTAATCACTCCTAAAATATAAACCCCATCAATACAAATTATTCGATCGTGTAAAATAGTATTGAATCAATGAAAAATCGAAATATTTGTCTGAAAAAGAAGGATAGGTAAGAAATCAAGTTTATTGACGAAAGCGTGATAGTTTTATTTATACACCTTCCACTCTATACGTTCTTGTGATTCTATCAATCGAGAGTCATCTCTTCAAATTGTGTAGATTCGATAATTTTTTTCTGAAGGTGAGCAAAATTCGGAGCATTCACTCCAGTCTCAAACAGAAAAAATGATATAGAAAATGTGGCTGCAATAACGTAACACCAAGAATCAATTAATTTGTCATGAGAGCGCAGGAAAGTCGCTGTTATGAAGCCAGACTTCGACACCTACCACCGAATAATTCATCTAGTTGCTTAGCAGAGCGATTTTGAAAGAAGTATGGAAAACTTTTTTTCTTCCAGCGGTCGATATCGAGCTTGGCTTGATCTTAGGAACCTCGTCAGTCTCTGGTATCCGAGGATTGATTCCTCTGTTCATCCTGTAGATACAATAATTGTTAAAGCAGATATCGTCACCTCAACCTAATCAAGGTTTTCCTTCAAGAACAGTTGAATTCAGTAATGCAGTTGTAGTTCGGACTAGCACAACTGATAAGGCTAATGTTGGGTCGAAATAACGGTATCCAACATAATTCTTGATAATGGAAAAATTAACTGTAACAAGTTAACTTGATTGATGTTGTTATTATTGTTACTCATTCATGTTTTGAAGTTCTAAACTTCCACAATTTGAAAAATTCACGAAGCTGAATCAATAGAAAATCTGGTAAATAATTGTGATGAAGGCTAAACTGAAAACTTTAACCCAAAAAATTACTTGCATAATTAAAAACGCTGAAAAGTAAAATTAGTCGTTTACATGTATGAATCAAATAACATAAAAAATAATGTATATACTTCATTCAGGTGATTTTTCGTTTGGGAGTGTAGTCCGTTCTAAACAAAAATATCAGTTCTAATTAATGAACTATCCGAGGTTCAATAAATCTTTGTAGCATGTGAGCATATATTTCACCATTTGAATTTTCTTCTATAAATAATGGACCAACAATTGCAACTCGTAATATAACAGCCCAAACATAACTTCTTTGGGGTATTGCATATGCCCTTGTCTGAATTGTCGTGGGTTCTGGTCACTCCAGTAACGACAGTTTTATTTATTTGCGTGAAAATTCAAATAAAGAGTGTAATCGTCACTGCAGATAATATTTTTGATGGGCCAAGGTTCTGCGTTAATTATAGCTGTCATAATTTCACAAAATCAAATTCTTCTGTCGGGGTCACCGTTAACAAGTTTTTAACAAGTATTTTCCTTACAGATTCGCCAGATAATCCGATTGCTGTAGCTACTTGACGAGGCAACAAAGTATCATTCATTGCGAACTGTCCGAGTACTTCAATTTGCGTTGCCTTGTCCAGTAATCTTGGTTGATCTTTTTTTTTTATTTGTGACACTAGGTATCATTTTCTCAAAATTTTGAAATTAGTTGGCGAATGTACACATGACTCACATATCTTTGAGAGTGCCTCTGGTTGAATACTTCAGTTATTCTTAACAAACACTGATCTTCTCTACCATGAATAAATCATTTTCACTCTTTTACCTGTATTCAACTGAATCAATTTTTTTTAGGAACAAATAAACAACAACATTACAGGCGTAAAATGTTTATGGGTCTTAAAGTCAAGGCTACGATTGTAATAATAATGTTTTAGAACATTTAATAAAATAATAAATAATAATATTTCAATTTGAATAAAATAGTTTTATTCAATAAACCAAAACTTACTACATCGAATGTAGCTTTGTATGGTACCATTGAATATCATTTTTTGCTTTTAGATAAGATGTCACAAGTAAGGGGTTGCCATGTAGGAATATAAAGTTGTGGTAGCTGGAGGCGGGGTGGTGAGTGAAAAGTAGGTTGGTTTTTAGCTTTATGTGAATAGGATCATTGAGTTCTACCTGGCTAATCGATATTGGGTTCTGAAGGTTGATCAAACCACACCTATAAATATTTTGATTGTAGCTGTTGTTCCGCAAAAATTCTGCTCATCATAACATTTGTATTTTAGTATATACATGACTTCCTTGTGATTAGAAAAAGGTTAGATATTTGCAAGTGAACAGACGATGCCGCTATTCACACGAATTCATTTTAGATTGAATTTGCCGAGCAACAAGTCAAAATCTACCTGCTTAATATAGAGATCAACTAGTAAATAGTCATTTTGCGCAAATGAAACTGGTCAACTTCCAATAGGAATTCACGAATGTGAAGAACATTCAGAAATTATGAATTGAAGAAGGAAGTGTCGATTAGCTAACAGTCATTGGATACCTGGGAAGTTTATCGTTATTTAAAAATTTTTAAATTAATAATAAAATTTCAGGTAATTTATGTACGGATCGTTAAAAAAATACTTAATTTTTTCAATATCTCAATGAACTGTAAAGCAATGAGTTTTTACCTGGAAGGTTAGTACTGCTGACACCTATCACCCATCAAATTTGAATTATGTTCAGGCGCAGGATTTTGGGACATTATTTCAATAAAATTAACTAAAATTAATTTTAGTTATCGTTTCATGATTTCATAATTGGTATTACTTTATATTTGAATATATTTTGTGACTCATAATGGAAGACAAATTTTCACTTATTTTTGTCAATTAGAATTTTCCTATATTGAAAATTTTCAAAAAATTAGAATAACAAAAAGTCATCCATGATTATTTCTGTGATATTTTACAATGAAAAATGTATCGTTTGAAAACTCACTAATTATTGATGAATTATGTATTAAACAAATAGAAAAAAAGTTAAGAGAATATGAAAAAACAATATCAATAACTTTTATAGGGTATATTTAGGTAACTTTTTTGGAAAAAAAAGTTTTGCATTTCTACTTCTCCATGTGTGAAATACAAACTGAATCAAGAAAAGTGAATTTTGTATGATTTAGTGTCCATATGGAAGTATCTGTTTTCAAAGTACTTTTCTTTCATGTAATTCAATGTTTGAGAGTACCTGTTTCAAGAAGGCTTTTTCTTCCAGTTTCTATCTGAGAGTTATTTATTTGCACGGTCTACACTTCTTTATATAGAATTACTTTGATGGAATTGATTGCTTCTTTCTTTTCTTTGAAATGTTTCCATATTTTTCAAGATGAATAAGTAGAAAGCCAAAATCTTTCTTTTCCAAAAAAATATCTATGATAATTTTGTAAAAAAGCACTACCTCAATGTAAATATTAACATCGAACAATTTGAGTATCTGACTTTGAGCAACAGTTGAATTTTTAGATGAATATAAAAACTCAAGAACAATGCATTATTCAGAAAACAACAAGTTAAGAAATGATGAAAAAATATCTGCAATATTCCCCAGAAAACGAAACAATCGAAGTATACTGAACTATGAATGTTGAATATTGAAAATAGTTCTCTGAAAAGTGCAGCTGAATCAAAGTGATCTAGTGCAGATTAAATTGTGAATTTTTGACCGATTAGAAAATGAGCGAATACTTACTCTTCATGAAATATTATATACTCCAAAAATAGAGTTTGAGCCGATAATAACCCAAGTTTGTAGCATAGAAATTCCTGATAATATCACGATAATTTTTGATTATCTGCACCTCATACGATGAATGAACTATCTTATACAATTCCTGAGTTGAGATCTCTGAAAAAATAGCCAAAAGTTTCAAAAGTCGCAGCAGAAAATGGCGAGGGTTTATGTCACTTACTGCGAAATAAATTAGATAAGTATTATGTTCATGCATTCATAAAACCTAAGGCGTCTAACCAAGAGCTGTTGAATACTGTGTTGAATAAATCGAGGGGATATACTGACGATGATTATGTAATTTTTTTGACAAAAATGGTGGGTTCGTACCTGGTGAAAATTTTTAATCCGAAACTCCGACACACAAATCCTATAATTTTAACGCCCCATTATCGATTTACGTTTCTAACACAAATAATGTTTTATATAACACAATATAGAGAAATGCACGTGAACACCATCGACCTTCATAGAATTATAAAGGTTAACAGCCTATTGAAACGAACTAATTATAATCGAGCTGGTGGACTGTTCATGAAAACCGGCAAAAGATGCATTGCTACCAAGGTAGCTGAGCGAATATCAATGATCAAGGAAAAGATCATAGGGAAATCCTCAACAAACAGATAACGTGTCCGAATCCAGTTTCTGCCTCTTATTTAACGAGCCGCAAACGAATGATACTCCCTATGATTCTTCAAATTCAGTCCAGTTCAGTCCAGTTAAAGAAGTAGGTCTTCTGGGTGATTTTTAATATCCGAGATTCAGTCAGGTTGCGCCTCAAGTTTTGCAAATAAAGTGAACAGTGTTAATAATCCTCAACCACCTATCATAAATACAAGTGAGTTAACAATTTTTCACCTCAACATCCAACGCCTGTCAAACAAAATAGATGAACTATCGTTGTTTTTAGATTATTATAAATACAAAGTCGTCTGCCTCTCTGAACACGGGCTTAACATTGATATAATAAAATCTGTTAATCTAACTGATAAAAATTTGACTTCTTATTTTGGTCGTCAAGAACATGGGCATGGCGGTGTTGCTATTTTTTTATATAAAGAATGTTGCTGGAATATAATTGATAAATGTGCAGACATATTGTAAGGAAATAGATTGCGAGTTTTTCAGCATTGAAATTACTTCCGCAAAAATACGTATTGTAACACTATATAATCCATGCATAGGTGATTTAAATAGATCCATAACTATGTTTGAACAATAACTGAATACTTTACATCCGCTTTATAAAACTGTCATTATGTTGGGTGATTTCAACGTGTACTTTCTAAACCAATCCGCCATTATGAGTGAATTATTGAATGCCATAATTTCTTTCGATTTGACTATAACTTTAACAGATATAACAAGAATTGGCAACACAACGTCGAGTTGCATAGATAATATTTTAACAGACATTCCCAAAAACAAGTATACATATAAGTAAAGTAGTTGAATGCGCATTGTTAGATCATTACGGTCAGTATATTTCTGTGAACAGAATCAATCCAGAAAAAAATGTAATATACAAAAGACAAATCAACAAATGAAATACCAAGGCGTTTATTACTTCTCTCAGTCAGATGAACTATTTTTTATACACACGAGTCTAATGTTGATAAGTTGAGCTAATCTTCTTATTGCTTCATTATAAAATCTTGTTAACCATTAGTTAAAGTCGATATTTCAAATAAAACGCCATTTAAATGGTTCAATGATAATCTCAGACACATGCGAGCGCGAGTGGACGCTATTTCTACGGTTGCTGCCACTTCCAGAAACCCTGCAGATAAAGAAGCATACAATAATTACCGGAAACAATACAGAGCTATAATAATAGAGACAAAAAACAAGCCTATAATGATGTCATCAGAAATTCGTCAGATATAGCTCGATATATTTGGAAAATAATCAACTACGAGAGGAACCTTTTATATGCTGCGGATAACGAAGACGTTATTCTCCCAGATGACTTAAATAATTATTTCGTAATTGTTGCTAAGTATCTTATAAACTTCTTGCCATCCAACGGCATTGATGCATCTAGTTACCTTAAATTGGTGCCAGTTCAAGGCAACTCATTTTTTCTGAAACCTGTAGGGGAGGCTGAAGTAGAGAGTGCAATACTGTCTTTGGGTTATTCAAATAGCTATTCAAATAGCCATTATTTAAAAAATCGTTTAAGTGCCTATTTCGAAAAATTCAATCTCCACAAACACCAATTTGGTTTTCGTACAGGTAGATCAACAGTGCTATCTGTCAAGTTGTCGCCGTGATCATAAAAGGATGTGTAGAAGGTAAACATAATGTTTTAATTTTGTGTGACCTCATGAAAGCTTTCGATTGTGTCTCTCATGACCTCCTCTTCGAAAAACTGAAATTTTATGGGATAAGAGGTCCTGCACTTTCTTTTATTCGTTCATATTTGACCGGTAGAAAACAATATGTATCTTCAAAGAGCGTTTAATCGGACATACAGGAAATCCTATGGTGAATTAATGATCTTTTCTTTTACATATACCCTTATGATATGGTGTCATGTACGGATGATGCTACGTATTTCTCATCACAAAAATATATTGATAGACTCCATACTACTATCAACCAAATTGCTGAAATATGGTACAACTACAATACCACTGCCAACCGTTGTTCAGGAAATATAAAATCATGCCTTTGCTATTGTTGCCATTATTTTATATTGGAGATACATAAAAATAACCAAAATTATGAAACATTCTCTCACAACCATGAATATAACACCAGATCTGGTGATTCATTGAAAATACCCAAATCAAATACAAAACCATCCAAACTGAATTCTTTAAACTTGAATTTATGTAATGAAATTCCGTCAAAATTAATAAGTCTCAATTTTATTCAGTTCAAAATCAGAATGAAACAATCTTTGAAATCTAAATATTTTAACAGTGTGGAAAAATATTTACAAAATGATTATAATAAAATTATTATAGTAGTATATAATATTTACATATAAGAAGGGGAAGTTTTTGTTAATTCTGGTATAGAATTTTTGTTATAGATTTATGATATTGTTAGCTTTTTTTAAAATTGTATGTTTATGCTATATTTATTATTCATTTATATTTTTAAATTTTTGTTTTTTTAATATCTTAGATTTTGTCCACCCGCGACTATGTGAATAATTAGTTAAATAAATTAATCTCTCTATCTATCTATCTATAAAATTGATAGCTCAATTAGATGTTCCATTCATTCCTTAAATTTTTATGAAAGGATGGAAAATAAAAATGAATTGATTTTTTTAACGAGAAATTCTTCTGAAGAATTTCAACAGTACCTATACTTGTGAGTGAAAAAAATTGAGGTTTTCAGGTTAAAAAAGTCACGGATTCACGTAACTTTTTGAATTATGACATGCCTCTCCCCAACAAGAACATGGGTGATGAATAATTAATTACTGAAATTTTTTCATTTTCTGATAAAAAAAGTGCATGAGTCCAACATATATTTTTCAAAAAATAGAGCCTAACTACATTTTTCAGCCTCATTTTCAACTTGATTTGAATTTGTATAGTTATATAATAGTAGACATCTGAAAATAGAGATCTCATTGTAGAAAGATTTTTTCTGATTCATTCGAATATTTGCTTTTTTTTCGAAATACGAAAGAACAAGTCTGGAAAAATGGACCTAGAATAATTAGCCAGTTTTGAAAATTCCAATTTGGAATTGAAATTGAAAATAACAAAGATATTTATTTTGTTTGAACTTAACAATAAATAAATAATACATCTAATGCAAATGAACTTCAATCGTTCAAGCCAATCTTGATAATAATAATTGCACAAAGAAAGTTTCCCTCAGTTATCTCAATGGTGCGATTTTGTTCTACCCTTTTCATGAAAAGAGACACATGCTTCTCCCCTCACAAGCGATTTTGGTGAAATTGGTGATACGTGTGAATCGTTGTATTTGTGACACGCGCCAATATACGGGTGTCTGTAGTATGCTTTATCATTATATAGCATACTACAGACACCCGTATATTGGCGCGTGTCACAAATACAACG
>WOGP01003166.1:0-15583 GCA_015342065.1 Leptinotarsa undecemlineata
GCCGGTCCGGTTTTGCACCAGTTGCTCGGGTAAGTGGTGTCGCAACTCACCAAAGGCCAAGGGTGTTAGTGGCCATCCCTGCTTACCGACGACTCATGCCTGCTTTCAACGAAAGATTACCATTGTACCTCTTTTTTTGATGAAAATAATTAGTATTGCTATTCAACGTGGTAATGCTACTTCGGTCCTTGGAACAATTCCTCCTTCACATAATTTTGACGAGATCATGCATTTCCCTTATTTCAGTACAGAATTAAAATCTTTCTGAAACAAGACGAAATATGTGTATATCCATCAGACTCCTTTTAAGATTAATTCGCAAGTGATTGATCCACTTTCTTCTTTTTCAGTGCAGTTAATGGACTCAGGTCATTCTCGTCCCCCAAATATGAGCTGCAGTCCTCTTGGTTCAGATAACCTTTCAGTGGAAGGGCTTCATGAAGCAAGAGAGAAATCGATCCCTCTACAAAGCCCTTCATCACTTGAAAGGATCGATTGAAGCTTCTGAAACGGTTGGATACAGATTCTGTGAAACATGGTCTTTCTTACGAATCAGTAGACAATTGTTCTGAAAATCTTGCGAAGCACATTGGACTGGATAATTCAGGAAACACTTGCTACATGAATAGCATTTTACAAGTATTTTTCATGAAGAAGAATTTCAAAAAGAGGTTTTAACGATGAACGAGAATACTTCCCCAAACAATTCTTCAAGAAACTGCAGTTTCGTGAGAAAGGTATCATTTTTCTCACCAACCCATTTTTTGGAGTCCACTAGATACTCGTTAAGATATCAAGACGATTGCTTCGAATTCATGGGGTTCTTGTTGAATACTCTTCGTGGGCAAAAGTATAGCAGAATCAATACTGATCGCTCTGGATTGAATGATTCCATACAGTCTATCTCGTCTTGTTTTTGTAGATCTTTTGCTGGAATAATTTTCACTTGTTTACTTTGTTTACTTGTTTACTAATATGGCTGATAACCAGTCCGTACAAAGCTTATTGTTGTATCATCTGAAAATGGATCTTTCAACGGGCGGTGATCAACCGTAATGACAAACATGCGCCAAACTAACTGACTATTGAAAGAAAACAAGTATATCTGAGGCACCAGTCAACCTAATAATAACATTGATGATCTTCAAACATGACTTAACCTCTGACAGAAGCACCAAACTCATACGAAGATTCGAAATAGATGAACACTTCAATCTACGAGACCACAGTAATTGTTCATTGTGGTTCTGGCATTGAATCTGGTTCTGGCGATGTCTTGAATTCATTGGAGCCTCTGGAGACATCCCTCATTTCGTTTTATGAAAGAGAGGACATTGATTGATTGGGTTTCCTGCAGCTGAAAAAGCAAATGCGTCACTGAAATCAATGAAATCGCCTCGGAGCGTTAATTAATTTTTGTTGTTGTTTCATAATTTCATGATGTATATTACTTTCTTCCTTAATTTATAGCCAACACTTAGGGCATAATTTTGAATGGTACTTATTCATTCACTCACAGTACCTGATTGAAAATATATTTTTTCTCATTTCAAAGATTTCATTTATGGATGTCATATTTTATTGTTGAATTTATGGTACTAGTTAATGTTTGTCTGTGAGCATTTCAAAATTGCTTTCTATACATTGCTACAACTTGTTATAAACAAGAGATGATAGAGAAGGGTTAAAGGGAGATATGCCCTGCACAGGAAATTGGTTGAAAACCGAAAAGGCTGTTTTGATCGACTTCAATAACTTGAAAGAATGCCTTGATTTCTTCATATAGAAGTAAAATACTTGGAAGCAGGAATCTAGATAAGTTGTGGGTGGCTGAAATATTGTGTATCTTGGATAGTTCATTCAGGAGAGGAAACATACTGTGGTGGTATGTCAGCGAAGACATCTTCTTTTTCGAAAAGAAAAATTACTATTTATTCACAGTTTCTTCACAATTTGATATCGATTCAATGGAATCCAGTGCAAAATTTGTGTATTTTCCATTCTGAGAAGCATTTTTTTGTCCGTAGAGATTGGTATTCATTTCACTTTTTTGCTTGTAGGTAGAACAGATGTTAGATTAATGTTCAATGTTGTGATTAAATTCTGTTTTAGCGCTTTTTCGATTGTTCATCTGTATACTAGACCAGGACCGTAGCGAAAAGAAATACCAGGGGGGAATCCAAATTTTCCCAACCCCACCAGCAAAATTTCCCAAGTTTCGAAAAAATGAAAGCCGAGAGATTAGTTACTACTATAATATATTAATTTTCTTACTCAGCTATCCAAAGATTAGCTGAATGCTTATGCCTGTTAGGGTATGCACAAACAAAAATATATTTTAGTAATTATGAAAATAATAATGAGAATTATTCTACTTTGGACCAAGATCCATGGTCTTCCACCATATCCACCATGTATAAGAATATTCAATACAAATAAAAAAAAACAATACTTGAATAATATTGTGCTTATTGTTTTCTACTATTATTTTTACTATTTTCACGGACCAAAATTACACAACTTTTTCAAGTCGAAAAAACCGCGGAAAGTTGGGAATTTTGTAAAATTGTCACTTCAAAATTTGTGGACTGCGCAGGACTGTTATCTTACATGGGAGAAATAAAACTTTTTCGAAGTTTTCAAAAAACTCAGAATTTCAAAGTATGGGATCTCCAAGTTATGGATATTGGGAAATTCCAACCTTCTCCCGGTTTTTTTGTATCACGTCTCCCATTCTTTTCTCTCATTTTTATTTTTTAATTTTCATTCATTTTCTTACTATAATTTTTTTCTATCTTCACGGCCCAAAGTTTCACAACTTTTTCCCAAGTTGAAAAAGCAGGGGGGAAGACTATCCCCGATCCCCCACCTTGGCAATGGCCCTGTACTAGACCAATCAGGGAACTGTTGTATTCCACTGCATTGATTATCCAATGTGGATACAGATGTTGGACCGATAGTGAAGTTTATTGTTTTCAACATTGGTCCACGCTCCTCTCCAAAATTTCTTTCCTCATTCCTTCGAATCGTTTGGTTTAATCCTGGGTGGATCACTTACAAGGGTGGGAGTTGATTTGAAATGTCATCAGTGTTAGGCTTACTCTTTCCAATATGCGTTTGCCTCTTCTGCCTGAAATTCTTAGTTTTTTGCTCTACATGAGAAGAACTGAGATAAGTTTAATTTTATTAGAAGTTTTCTCACAACCTAGAAATAAGTCACTGATACCGAGTCCGTACCGGGTATTCAACATCTGTTTGAGAGTTTTTGACAATGTTTCTTGGTGAATGATGATAAAGTCCGATGGTTTATTGTCCAAAGAAATATAGTAGATTCAAGGTCTATGTGAGAATGGATGGAATCGATATAAATGAGATGTTAAAATTTATTTCTACATTTCATTCGTTTCTATTTCATATGTTTTCCCATAAATTTCAAATAAATGCAAATATTTAGACAATATGGGGATTCACCATTAACTATTGCAACCACTGTCGAATAAACATTGAAGAAAAGTGTGTGAAAAGTGTGAAAGTTTTTCTTGTGAGTGACATTTTATAATAATATGATTTCACATTTAATATATAACATATGCCTGTTTCAATTTTACCACTGTTATTTGCAGTACATACTCAATATTAGCAGTATCATATAAGAAAATGTGACATCAATTCAATTCAATATCCATATTCTTGTTAGTATATCTTAGTATATTTTTCGAGTGGACTTTTTCTTACATTTGTTTCTGAAACAAACTTCTATATAATATTACACACCTCTGTGGAGAATTTTTTGTGATGCGTATTTGTACACGTGCACGTATTTGTAAGCTAATCTGTAAACATTCCATAATGGAGTTTAATTAAATACGTTCACGTGTTTTGAATTCGGAAAAGCAAGAATATTCTTGGGTCAACTTCTCCAGTCTACCATAACTGAACAACAACGAATTAGGACTGGCCGTCACCGGTCGCCAATTCGGGTCCTAATTTCGACCGCGATGCGGCGTAATTAACGCTTGCACGCACACCGCGCGAGCCGCAAAACACCGGCATCGTTCTTCCGCTCGCTGACCACCTCAAAATAACCCCAAATCCGCTTGCCGCCTTCCCCCAAACGCCCGCCCGCTGCTGCAGAACAATCGGACACGAGAACAAGCATTTAGTGGACTGTAATGAAATGGCGTTTCGAACGAATTGCCTGTTGGACCGGTATCTACATATGTCATGGATGTACGCATATGAGACAAATTTGCAATCACCATGGTGTGAATATCGAAAAAAGAAAAAAACCGTGAACGGTTGCAGGCTACCTGTATTGAATGCTGTTCAGTTTTCAAATATTAGAATGAAAGTGAAACTAACAATGAAAATGGAACAACTTACAGGAAAAGAATCATTATTAAAGGTTAATAACAAAAGTATAGCACAGTGACGTACAGGGTGTTTCGGCTGCGATAAAAATAAAACGAAAATATGCAGAAATACTTCAAACTTGATTTCAAGGGCAGCAATTTGTAAACTGCTTCAAGAAGAAAAATACTAACTAAAACATTTCCTTCTCTTGGATACTGTGTATGATGATTCCCCAAAAAATCGCGGATTTTCTTCACTCCAGTATATAACGACAACTTGTCTGTTAACATGAATGAGAGAACACTCATCCTTTAATCAGACATTGTGCAAAAATTTTGGCTTTCATTAAAAAAAATCCGCAAAATTCTTCTGTCAAAATCGTCTTTTTTTTAAATAGAAGAAAAAATAATACACGGTGATGTAGATTAAATTTTTGTTCATTACTCAACAAAAATATTCCAATAAATGCTCAAAACTTGCAAAACTAATATCATAATTACGTTATTCCAGCAACCAGTAGGTCATGGTTTTGGAGATAATGAAGAATAATAATAAAAAAACTCAAGAATGCTTCACCTAGACATATTTTTTTACGATTAATAGATTTTATTCAACTTGTGAAATGTGGCATGTGGAAATTCGTTGGCAGATCGAATAAATTAGTGATACATAGTGATTTATTTACTTTTGACAACTTTTCAACTAAGTCGTTATTCGTGACTATTAGGTAGGTATACAATCACTAGCTGAAATGAATTATATTTTTTTCAGTAGTCATTTCTAATGAAATATTAGGCTTCTTCATTTATGTTTTTGAATATTAGAGGTGAAAATATATTCAGTATTACCGTTATGTAATACAACTTCAGTGTCTTTTATTTTCATTTGTTGAAATAATATTACAACTGTTTTTGTATTTGAATTTGTTTACAAGTTTAAACGGATTTTCTGTGATTCGCTGACAAGGAAGCTCAGGTATGCAGTATTTTTGACCACCAAAATGAGTAATCATTCAACTTTCTTTCAATTTGAAATTAAATGGCTGTGTTAAAGGGATAATGTTGTTTAATCGAAAACTGCACTATAAAATACCCCTCTTGAGTATTATATTGACGTGTTTTTCTATGTGGGACGGAATATAAAAAGTGGTACATTTTCGAATTGACACACTATATGTGTATCAAAATCGTTGACGAGGTGATCACCATTTCAAAATCGAATATTGACCATATTTCAAAAATATATCGAAACATTCATTCACGCAAGTAGCAAAAATAATCGTTCGAACATCAATTGCAAATGAAATATTGATGTTGCATTATACAGATAAGGTTAGGTTTGTTCAGGTTGAAAAACAGAGGCTCTATCCGACTCTTCACTACAACCGGCACGGTTTATTGTCACTCATGCCAAATGAAACAAAAAAATATATCTTCTCATCCCAGCCAAATTTATAGCTAAGTTTGTGAATGGTTTTCCACAGTGAAACTCTGGCAAATATTTAGTATTCAATACCTTCATCTTTCCAAAATTTAGTTTTTGTAGTACCATTTTGTACACTTCCTCCCAAGATAAAAAAATATGACTTTACTGCGAGTGATTTTGAGATATCATAGAAAAACAAAAAGTTTTGTAATGTTGGAGACATTCAAATGGATGTGTATCAATGATTTTTCGATATATCTGACAATAATTTTCATATAAAGTACTCAAAATGAATATAGAGACATGTCCTTAAAATGCAATAAGTAAAAAAATATGTGCATTTATATTTATAAAATAGTTTATAGGTTTATAGGTGCTTTTTAAACTTACATTGTTTTCAAACTGCTGTTTGGTAATACGATAAAAAAAATATAATGACTGTCAAAAACAAATGAATTTTATTTCAGAAAAAAATTGAGAAAAATGTACGTTAATAGTGAGTACGTCCACCACTGGCTTTAAGAAATTCAGCACAACGACGAGGCATGCTTTACACCATATTTGTGGTAACTGCTCGTAAATCGTCAAAAGAGCATCTGCAACTTGGTTCAGATTTTGGAATGGATGATGACCCGTCAAACGTCTTTCCAGTTCAACCCAGAGCTGCTCAATAGGATTAAAATCCGGACTACTAGGTGGCCATTTCATGACATTAATATTGTGCTCCTGTAAGA
This sequence comes from Leptinotarsa undecemlineata, assembly GCA_015342065.1. Taxonomy (NCBI): domain Eukaryota; kingdom Metazoa; phylum Arthropoda; class Insecta; order Coleoptera; family Chrysomelidae; genus Leptinotarsa; species Leptinotarsa undecemlineata. The sequence continues at coordinate 6,513 of WOGP01003166.1, forward strand.
AATTTCTCACGACCCTGGCTACGTGTCGCCTGCCATCATCTTGTTGTGAAATGAACCCAGCGCCCATATTTTGGGCAAATAGGACGACATGAGGTTCCAATATCTCCTCTATGTAAAGGACAGCCATTCAAGTCCCTTCCCGAAATACCACATGGTCCGTGTGTCCTGTCAAAGTTATACCAACCCACACTATTATGGATCCACCTCCAAATGGAACAATTTCTTGCACACAGTCATCCAAATAGCGTTCAACGGGACGTCTCCATACCCGAACACCTCCGTCATTGTTGAATAACATGAATTTTTTCGAATTTAGATTCCAATTACGATGCTTTTGACAAAAGTCTCTACGATTTCCTCGACAAGCTGGAGTTAATATAGGGGCTCTAGTAGGTCGTCTTGCATGGAGTTGTACTTCGTGAAATCGGTTTCGTATCGTTTGGTTCGAAATTCGAGTTCCCGTAGCTTCTATCAGGCGATTTTTCAGTTTGCTAGCAGAATCGGTGCGACCCCTAATTTCCCTAAGTCGTAACAAACGGTCTTCTCTGTGGGTTGTTGTCCTTTGTTGATTGGGATAAGGGTTTCTTTTTTTACTATGCCGTGAATTTAGTAGCGATTCCAAGCTCTGGAAACCGCGGAATGACTCATATTAAGCATTTGGGCTACACGGTGCCTTGAATACCCTACTTTGATCAATGCCACTGCTCTAGCAACTTGAAATTCATTGAGGTACACCCTACGTATGCTCCTTCTGCCCAAAACATCAACATTCATTGTTTAAATTTTTAAATTTAATACCTATCACGAACTAAAGTAAAGTGAAACTAAATTCAGAATTTCTCATTTTAATGATTTTGAAGCTGAAAGTACAAAAAGAAGTAAACAAAAAGTAAAAGTAAGTAAAAAGTAAATTGGATTTTAAGAATGTGTCTTTATATTAATTTTGGGTAGTTTATATAATTCAGTTAGGTATTTCGGGATCATTTATCAAAATAAAAAAATCAGTGATACACATACTTATAATACGAGAGGACAAGAAAATTTCGTTTAGTTCAGAATAACTTGATGTCTTCGCAAAATTCCTAGTGAAGTAAGATCGAAAGTAATGAACGTATTTGAATTTATTATGAGTATATGAAAGTAATTATGTGTGTATGCATTGGTAGGTGTATACTAGTATGCATACAGGGTGTTTCCTAACTAAGGTACTGCGAGCTGGCCAATTTTGAGGTGCTGCACATCCCCATTCCTGCGATTAGAGTAGGTGATGTCGAGATGCTGATGAGCAAGAACACTGAAATGAGCTGGAGCCCCGTCATGCATAAACCACATGTTGCCTCTTACAAGTAGCGGCAAAATGGGTAAATGATCAAGCAGAGAGTCCGTGTAGGATTCACATGTTGATCTTGCTGGTAAAAAATGGGTCAATTAGGCAATCACCAATGATTCCTAGATGCGAAACTTGTTGCCGAAAATAACTTACTCTGATAACGTGGGGATTTTCGCCGGCCAAAAAATGGTCAAAAAATTAATCACTCCAAAAAATATAACCCCTTCAATACAAATTCATGATAGTATATTGTGAAAAATTTGCTTTATCTGTAAACAAAATATTTGGTAAAAATTCATTATTTTATGCCATTGTATGAATCAACTACCTGCAGAATATTAATCTTGGTGGAAATCTCGGGACAGTAGAATTTGGATCCGTTGTATGTGATATGGCTTCAGGAGTCTTCTTTTTAGAACTATCCATATGGCTTTTGGGCTGATTTTCAGCTGCAGTGCATGCTTTCTCGTACTAGCCCGCCACTGATGAAACCTTGGCGTGTCGAAACAGTGATATCATAAGTTCTTATAGTTGAATTATTTATTTTTAAATAATATATCGTATCCATTTCATTAATAAACGGTCTATCGGAATGTTAAATTCACTAATTCCATTTGATCGGTGTGACAGTGGGTATAGTATATACGAAGTCAATGAGGAATGTTTCTCCTGAAGAAAATCAAGTAGTTTTCATAAAAGAGCTCTAAAACAACGCATTTTAAACTTATCATTCCAACCTTTTTCTTTGAAAAATTATTTAAATACTTAAAACAGAAGAACGAGTGTGAAGGCAGCCACGGATTTCTAGCCATGGGTTTGTAGCGTGAGCTTACGGCACACGGCGTCAGCGGTACCCAAAATGTATTGTAAATTGGAGAACAGCTACGACTTTTTGCAATAATTAATGAAAATTCACTGCACAATGTTCTTCAAGAAATGAATATTGATTCATTATATTTATGAGAGGATCTGACCTGTATCTCATAATATTTTGCCAGGCAGAAAACCTATTTTCACACAACCGTAAATACTTTGAAAATTAACTTCAATAAATCCATCAGAATATTCCTGGATGGGGATTTCTTTTGCATAATTACATACTGTGAGAGGTGGTGAATGAGACCTGTATCTCAAAATATTTTACCGGGCAGAAACGCATCCCCCACACACCCTTATATGTTTTCAAAAGTAAATTCAATAACTTCGTAAAATATTCGTGGATTGGGATATTTTCTGCATACTTATATACAATAAGAGGTGCTGAATGAGACCTATATCTCAAAATATTTTGTTGGGCAGAAACGCAACCCCCACACAGCATTATATGTTTTCAAAATTGAATTCAATAACTCCATAAAATATTCGTGGATGGGGATTTTTTTGCATAATAACATACCATATGAGGTGCTAAATGAGACCTATATCTCAAAATATTTTGCCGGGCAGAAACTCAACCCCCACACACTCTTATATGCTTTTAAAATAAAATTCAATCACTCAATCAAAATATTAGTGGATGAGGATTATATAATTATAGTTACAAGGTATGGTGAAACTATAAAAGGAAAATTTAAAATTACAAGACTTATATAATGACATTTTGTGTAAACAATAGAAAATGAAAAGCATCTTAGGACCGAAATGAATTTAAACTTTGTACCGTTCTACGAGTATTATAGTTATAGATTCACTTAAACTTGAAATTGATTGATTTTGTGGCAGTAAGAAATATATTGCAAAGTAAACATTTATAATTCACAAAACTGACACAAGAGTTGCGAAAATATCTTTGACATTTTTGGGAAAAAAAGTTTTAGGCTTTCTACTACTCCATCTTGATCACTCCTAAAAATATAACCCCTTCAATACATCTTAAAAATATAACCCCTTCAATACATCTTTGACATCTTTTGCAATGGGTGTTCAGATTTCGTACATTGGTAAATCCCCATATTAGTCAAAAATCTTATTGATTTTGATTATCTAAAACTAATCTCATTAGGCCATTCTTGAATGAATCCATATTTTTTGGCTTCATCAAAGAGTAATTTTTTAAACTTTGACTGAAAAAATGCAATACATATACTTCGCAGTTATATCCATCTCTTTGTCTGATATAAGATATACTTACAGTTTTCAACGTACACATTTCGAGTTGTAAACATTTGTTCGTAATATTTACTTAATTTTACAAAAAAAATGGAATTTTTCTCTATAAAGGTGGGCTTCATTCGAAATATTACTACATTTAGGATCAATATATGTATATAAACTGTTTCATTTTCAAATCGGCTAAAGCTAAGAACCAATGGTTGCGATTTAGAATAGTAGGTTCAAACTTACATTGAAAGGATAATTTTTGAGTTTTCTTTGATTCCAGGTAGTTTTTCATGAAAGGTTTATTCAAATGCATTGTCGCAATGCATGGCGTAAGTTTCATTCGTTGTAAATAATGAAATACATTCAAGAGGGTGTTGTTTATACAAAGCCGATAAGCACTAATTCATTGTGAAATCTGATAACCATTGCCTTCCATATAACATAATATACGACATAATTTCCATATTCACTGCATTTATCATAATATTTTTGAGTGTTTTACGAGGCCATTTCCAAAAAAGTATAGAAAAGGATTCACTTTCTGGTTATTTTCAATAATTTCATTAATTTCGTCCTCTCCAAAATTTATATCATTTCTTCGTTCTATGTTGGGGATCAAGTATCTCTGGTAAAATATAGAATAAATAAAATTCACATCAAGGTTTGAGCATCCTTTTCTCCCAGAATTGATTTTTACGTTTTATTCTTATTGAAAATACACCTGCCCAAGTTCAAATGAATAAATCTCACAACTTTATCTCTGTAATATTCAGAAGATCTTGTATCTGATAGAAATAATTCTTGACGGTCATTAAAATATTTAAATTTTTTGTTAGTAAGTGATATCTGAGGATTTTCGACTTTCATACTATAGGGATACTTCACTTCAATCATTCCATCGTTTCCTACCAAACCATCAGGAAAACATGCTAAGTACGAAATTTTTTTAGAAAAATTGAATCAACGTATGTTACTTTTGTATTACTTAACTTTTCATAATCACCAATTGCTTTCCATTCGTATTTTTGCAGTATTTTGCAGTATTGCATCTGTTTGACGATTTTTTTATATAAAAGTGATTCTACTATGGACATTCTGGTTTTGTCCGAAGTAGATTTAATAATCGGTCCAAAATTAGATGAAGTTAGTCGGATTTTCCGTTGATGAAGCCATGATTTCGATTTTTGTTCTAAATTTTGTAACTGACATTTATCATGTTCACTAAGAGATTCTAAAACGTCTTTACTACATTTTTCCGAAAAACTAATTGTTTTAGGTCATTTTGAAATGGATGGTACAAAATCTCCGTTATCGGTTAATTTGTCATCAATATCCCTGAATTGCTTAGGATTTCTCGAATTAGTTTCAATATTTTTAAGCTTCATTTTGTTCAATGTTCTTTTTAAATTTGTACCTGGAAAATTTTTGCCTTTTTGGACCTCTTTCTTTTTCCACATCTCAGCCTGGGAATATTCATCTTTCAAATTTTTCGGTACCGGCATATTGATTGAAAACTTTTGAAGTTTACTTTTCGAATTACAAGCTCCCCTAGGGAAATCAAGCATAATTTCTTTATGGACCGAAATGATCTTTTTACGCAAAACTCTAGTCACCCCACTGCATTTTATATTCTAACAATTTCCATTAAATGAATTATTTTTAAACTGAGAAAACCAATTTTCCACATTCGTGTTACTGAATCTGCCCGGATTTTTTTCTTTGACAAAATTCCTGACAACAAAGGAATAAAAGGAAGATATTTTTTCAAAACAATATTTGCAAACACAGTGTTATAATATTTATTATCTTCCCTTGATACGAAATCAATCTGAGTGATAGTTGCCATTTTCTATTTTCGGTGAGGGTTCAGAGCATAATTGTAATAAATTTAAAAGAGCATCCTTCATAAGTCTGTTCTAAGTTTTGGAACAAAGAATTTTAACCAAATTACTAAACCAAATAGTTACTTGTTTTAAATGAATGAATTTAATGCATGCTGCCATTATTTCTTAATGGGTTCCATTTTTTTTATATCATTAATGATTATTTTAAAAAAGTGACAACAACAAATATGTATGGGAATAGTATCATACTCTCACAATTGTCCATCTTCACAAATTGAAAATGATTACTTTTGGTATATTTTCATATCCATATTATTGAAAAAATGAAGAGTGGCATTCATTAAAGGAAAACTGAAATCTGTAACAACCGCTGAAAATATTGGCCACTTTATTGAATGTTGTAAACAAAATGATTTAAATTTTGCTAAAAACGCACTGACAGACACCATGTCATGCTTACACTTTATAATTTCCAAAATAGGAAATATTCGGTTTTGTATATTAACTACACCGGCGTAATAAAAAATGCGTTTTTCAGCAGATGTAGGCTTTCTGATTATATAACCTATTGCATCTAAATGAAGGGTAGGTTTTGAACTGAATCTTTGTAATATTTGTAATTGTTTTAGGCTATATAAACAGACATAAAGTGGTTGTCCAACAATTTTAATATAGGCAGGATAATCTCTTTGCAATAAAATTAGATTTATTGTAACATCTTTATGTCGATCGTTATTTCCTAGTTTTTCAGATCGAATTTTCCTAAACACTGCATCTGATTTAATATTTTGAAGATTACCACTTTTACATATTGAGGAAATCGAATCACAGATCGTTAGGTCACGAATCAGGGATGGTTTAGTATTTTTCAACTTCTGCATGAATACTTTTCTCTGAACACCTTCTGCATATCTAAAATTATTCAAAAATTTATATTCTCTGCTTGAACTGAAAACTTTGACCTTATGAGTTTTACTTGAACTTACATGAAGGATAAAAATCTGAAACTTTTTGCAGTTGTGGCCACAATATGCATATACTATAAATTAATCGTTTCTGGCACTATAACGATTTCCTTTGAAATTTATTACGTAAATATTATTAACGAACTATGAAATTTATTGTTCTATTAAATAGTTGTACCCTGTTGTCAATTTTTTCCCTTTGATATTAATAGTAGTTCGTGATGAGTAATCGCAAAGCAACCCTCATAAAATTTACAGTCGCTATAGGTTGGTATAGTTTCATTATTAACTTTCGTATCTTCAAGTTCTAAAAATGTTAAATGTGTTCATTACTTGTTGAGATTTCAGATGATCTCTTTAAATTAGGGTTCTGTATTATTACTTAATTGATTGCTTATCTGAGTAGACTATTTAATACTTTTATGAAAATTGTTAGAAACGGAAACATCTGAAAATTCTGTCTCATTATACGATTTTTCACAAGTCCTATAATTTTTATCAGAAAGGTAATTGCTATGTTGCCCGAATTCATTATGTTTTTAATTCACAACTTTAAGAGAAATTTCTGAATAAACACAATCTGTAACTTCCGACGTGACTGTTTCAATTGTTTGATCAGAGTTTGATAAATTTTGCAATAAGTCAGTTTTCCATAATTTGCATCACTTATTTATTTTTGGTTTGAGGTAGTCAATAAAACCTCATGAATTTCTTCTGATAGCTTTCATTATGTTATTATAAGTGTTATCATCATTTCGGTTGCAAAGATTCATCTGATCCCGCGGTTAGGTTTCTGATTGGATCATATTTTTGAAATATTCTGCCAAATGTTTTACTTTTATTTTTTAAGGCCTTCCACGTTGTTTCGTAATGATTTTATTTTCATTACATATCTCCATATCAGCACATATGATTTCAAAAATTTTCTTGTTAATATTGAAGCTATGAAACAACAAACTGACTCACCTTTGTTGAAATCACCTAATTACCCAACCACATACCAAATGATCTAGAAAGGATAAAAAATTGCTGTCTTTCAAACAACCTACAATTTACTTGTGTAAATAATTTTCGTGGAAATTTATTGAATTTGTTAGGTGCAACAAATTCGCTTATAAGATTAATGTGACATGTGTCATGGAATCATATTTTATGAGAGAAAATATCCAGTTGATCATATTTTTTTTTGAAGATTCCCTCATCATGATTGTATCGAGATGGAGTAGTAGAAAGCCAAAAACTTTCTTTCCCAAAAGTCATAATTGTGTTTCATCAAAACACCTTTTTAACTATTTATTTTATTAAATATTTTTACTACTAACTGTGGTACCATATTCTAGATTAGATTCACGACAGGTAAGGTCTCCTTCTGCTTACTGGATTTAGTTCTTATCGACCGCGAGGCGCGACCGAGATGCGAGACCGTCACCCAACTGCTGTGTATGTCTTCTAATGAAGCATTGATCGAAGCAAACAACCTAGTCGCGCGACCGATGGACAAAGCTCGACGATCTCGCAGCCCGGTCGCTTGGTATTTAAGCGACTTACGACTGTATTTACTTTCTCAAATCATCCCCATCCACGAATATTTTGATGGAGTATTGAATTTAATTTTGAAAACATTAAAGGGTGTGTGGGGGTAGTTTTTCTGCCCGGCAAAATATTTTGAGATATAGGTCTCATTCAGTACCTTTCATAGTAATGTAATCATGCCAAAAAATCCCTATCCACGAATATTATGATCGAGTTATTGAATTTAATTTAGAAAACATATAAGGGTGTGTGGAGGTTGCGTTTCTGACCGGCAAAATATTTTGAGATACAGGTCTCATTCAGCACATCTCATAGTATGTTATTATGCAAAAAAAATCCCCATCCACGAATATTTTGATGGAGTTATTGAATTTAATTTTGAAAACATATAAGGGCAAAATATTTTGAGATATAGGTCTCATTCAGCACCTCTCATAGAATGTAATTATGCAAAAATAAATCCCTATCCACTAATATTTTGATGGAGTTATTGAATTTAGTTTTGAAAACGAATAAGGGTGCGTGGGTATAGTTTTTCTGCCCGGCAGAATATTTTCAGATACAGGTCTCATTCAGCACCTCTTATATAATGTAATTATATAAAAAAATTGCCATCCACGAATATTTTCATGGAGTTATTGAATTCAATTTTGAAAACGAATAAGGGTGCGTGGGTATAATTTTTCTGCCTGGCAGAATATTTTGAGATACAGGTCTCATTCAGCACCTCTTATAGTATGTAATTATGCAAAAAAATCCCCATCTACGAATATCATGACGAAGTTATTGTATTCAATTTTTAAAACATATGAGGGCGTGTGGAGGTAGTTTTTCTGCCCAGTAAAATATTTTGAGATATGGGTCTCATTCTGCACCTCTCATAGAATGTTATTATGCAAAAAAATCCTCATCCACTAATATTTTGATGGATATTCAACAAAAGTCATTTTTTGTGGAGGAAAATCAGTTTTTTCAACGACCTTTTTTTTATATAATTTTAATATTTTTCAGATTGTGGAAGGTAACAAAACCCAAAAAAGGTCGTTGAAAAAATAAAAATTATATTGGAGAACTTTATACAAGTGTAGAAGGGAAAACTTTTTAGTTTACTCTGATAAGTTACTGCGTAAAAATCAAAGTATTTTACACAAAGAAAAATCTTCTATTTATCAGTAACTTGTCGTATTTAATAATTTTGCCTATCAAAAAAATTGTTGAGAAATAATACAATACTTATCTTTTACGTTTCGGAGGCCAAAATCTGCCTCCGTCTTCAGAAATGGACAAAAAATTCTATAG
>WOGP01003167.1:0-15582 GCA_015342065.1 Leptinotarsa undecemlineata
TTTAAAGGCATATTATCTAAAACTTCACTAACCTCATTATTTTAAAGGTTGAGATAACCGACGGATGATAAATTTTCCATAAAGAAAATTAGCCCAATTATTTGGTCGTTAAATATCCCACACCATACATTAGTTTTAAAGGAATACTGATCACCACGTTCAACTGTGAAATTGGGATTTTCTTGGGCTCACCATCGGCAATTTTAGGAACTTACCGTTCCATTTGAAGAGAACGTTGCCTCATCTGTCCATAAAATTTTATACGGAAACTTTACATTTTCTTCTCTCTTTCGTTGAAACCAGAATGAAAACACCAAACGGACATCAAAATCTCGTTCTTTTAATGTGTTAATAAATTTTGGCTTGTATGGTCAAAATTTATTCTTTAATAAAATTTATTAACACCTTCTCTCTTGTAATCGGTATTTTTTATACTATCGGTTATGTTCGTTTGCCTGTGTTCAATAACTTTTAAACAAATGTTAAGTTGGGCCTTCTCATCATATTTACTTGAAGTGGGCTTTTTCTCAAATTGATTTGCTATGGATCCTATTTCTCTGAATTTCGACATTATCCTTGACACAGTAGTTAGTTGAACATTTTTTCCTGTATGCCATTCATTAAAATTGTTACCTACTTACCGATATGGTGTATTCTCACCACATATTAAAACTATTTCTATTCTTTCCTGAAGAGACAACATTATTGCAACAATAACTGTAACAAGCAAATCAACACCTTAGCCAAGTGATTGAAACTTTGCACCAGTCATGTTGAAATGTTTATAGCTAATTTTTAATTTACCTCTAAAAATGTTCGTATGAGTAAAAATGTATCAGAAAAGTTAAACTCAATGATGAGTTTGTTATGTATACATGAATTGTCAATTAACCGAACTCGTTTTCTAAAATAAAGGGGATATCTGTCAACAAGCTATTGGTCCATCATCGCATTATTTTGACTTATTTCTAAGCTCTCATAATCATATAAATGCCTGTTGTTAACTTTTCCAATTAATCTTAAAGAACTATTGTATATGGAATAGTTTTATAGTTTAATAGGTGTGCTAAGTGTTCCTTATATCTTATTCTAATAGATCTATTAGTCTGTCTATAATAATTTGCATCGCATTTCTAACATTAAATTTCGTAAATAAATTCCAGAGTTTTCCGAATTCTCGACTTTTGGACTTCCCAAAAGGCTCTGTAGTGTATGACTTGTTTCAAATAAAATCTCCATACCTAGTTCCTTGAAAATATTTTGAAAGTTCTTCGTGTATTGGTGGTATGGATATATTTGTCTTGGTTTTCTTCGTTTCTGAAAGTCAAGATTTCGTTCAGTCTGGACCTTAACGTTTTATTTCTTATAATGTAATATACAATATTCCTCGAGAAACCGTTACTGACTGATCTTTCCTGTATTGTCAGTTCTTCTTTTGTAAACCTCCCATTTGTAAAAGAAAACGTCACAAGACGTCACAAGACACTAAAAAATTCAACTCGTCACGTCCACAGTAATGTGAACTGTCAGGACTACACCTGAAAGTGCGTGTTTCCTGCCTAAATACATCGTATTCTAGATTCCCACTTCGAGTGGTCCTTAATTTTTAAACTCATACATGAATTTTATTGATGGAAAGGTGTTATATGAAAAGGGAACAAAGTCCTCAATATTCGATTTTTTGTTATCGAATATCGTAAAAACATCATCCATATCCGTATACCAAGAAAATAATTTTTTATTTCCATTTCCAATTTGCAGGTTAGCCAAGTAAGTTCGCACTATATTTTCGAAAACGATGAGTTCAGGCGAATCGCAAATAGCGATAGCGGATATTTTCATCAAACTTCAGAACATACCTGTTTTCAGAAAATGGGAGATATACTGAATATTTTTAACAGTGATTTGTAGTTCTGTTCAAAGATTAGTGTTGGAATTTGAATTGATAATTTGAAATGATATCCACTCTATATATCTTACTATTATCACTACTTATCACTATTATCGGTTGATTTTGAGTCTAGTGATTATTTCATTTTGGTTGTCACATTTGATTTGGTATATTCGAGTATTAAATTTCTACTTCTACTTCAACAATTCCCTATGATGAACAGTTCAAACTACGATCTGTAATAATTATCTCCTAATGGTGATAGTTACTTGAAATGACTTTAAGAAACCAGGTTTATGGCTGTGTATTGCTTTGTGTTCTATTGACAAGATGCCATTCAAGAAAGGATTATCCAACGACAGATGGCCAAGTAATTCATTGTACTGCATTTCTTATCGTATCTTTAACCGATTCTCTAATATTTTTTTTCTGAATAAGTGTGAATTGATTCCCAGCCATTTATCATTTCAGAAAATTATGAGTTCAATTATATTTCTCACTTTTAGTTAAGTATATTCAGTCCTTTTTCAACCCAGTAGAAAAATAAATACCAATTACAATGAGGTGAAAACATTGATGAATTTTTATTAATAACGATAACAATGAAAAAATAATAACAACAATGAAAATTAATTGGCGCTCTGGGGCGAATTCATTGATTTCAGTGGCGCATTTCCGTTTTCAGCTGCAGGAAAACCCGGAAAAACCTGCAGCACCACATGATCTGTAGATCTTGATCTGAGGTGACAAAGTGATATTCTGTTATTTTTTTGTATCAAAATGGAGGAATGGAAAGCCAAAAATTTTCTTTCGCTCAAATTAACGTTTCATAACCCTTTCAATTCAAACATGATTCAATATTTTCTCTGAAAAAGCTTGAATTTTGTGAAGACTTTGAGTTATCCTGAACTGAAATAATTGTTTATTTTCGTCTTGTATTACTGTTTTTTTTCCAATTTTCGAAATATGGTTCTGAAATCTCTAAATAGACCCCATGTTTAATAGTAACAGTATTTATTCAGAAACAAAAAAGAGTACTGAATAACAACATAATGAACATATTGATGTTTATACAAAACTAGCGATACATGTAAACACTTGTTTCGTACATACAATGGACAATATATAGATGAATATAATATTGAAGACTCATCTAATATCTTTTATGAGAGAGATAATTGTTTATTCATTTGTGGTTTTAACAGTATATGTTACATAGTGATATAATGATTTATTGGGGCCCTGTTATAGGCTTATGCCTCTTCAGGGTTGAGTTACTTTACAAATTAATTAGAATTAAAATTATTGGGGTAAGTATAGTATGTATTTTTAGTTGGTGGGTCCAGGTCGATAGAGATGGTCGTTCTTGAGGGATCGGGTTTTGTTAGGCCGGGGGAAGTATGGCTGAAACTTTAGGGTATTCCAGGCCGTGCATTCTTCTCTATCTGATCAACAGATGGTATTTCTCTAGGATGGTCTGAATTCACTCCATCAGGTCTTTCACTGCTCCCAGGAATCTGGCTGACCGGAAACGTGAGCTTCTTTGTTGTTATCCTTCTGGGGCCTCCACGTAGCGTCCAAGGGGTGGTGAGTGTGCTGATAGCAGCGGTGTTGTTGCTTCTTACGGCTATAGTAGCGAATCGGCCTTGTAGATTCTGAAATCTCGAGTTGATTGGGGTGATATTTATTCGATTATATAGATCTAGGGGTGATATCGAAATGGTAGGATTTGGAGGTTTTGTGGGATTTGTCTCTCAGTTGTTAGTATGCGGTGGGTTCGTTTCTGGGAGAGCGTGCAGTAGATTGCGGCTTTGAAATCCAGGATTGGTCCTATAAACATTTTGTACGTGTATAAAAGAGTCTAACAGTCGAATCTCCCTAGCTTGCCTCTCACTGCTTTTAGAAAATTGGCTCTTTTCTCGACTGTGTCCAGAGTGGGACACCGAGTATTGGAGTGTCTTATATGACCGCTCAAGTAGACTATCGATAAAGTTCAAATGTAGGTCTGGTTATTTTGGATCTAGATAGTAAAATCTTATTGAATTTTGATCAACTTCACTATAGTATGGATTCTAGCATTTTAAAATAATTATTCAAAATATTGGTGGAATAATGTAGACTGTAATACAATGTAGTTGATCACAGTTGAACCCTACGCCAGGAGTAAAGATAATCGCATTGCCGACTCTTTAGCCAAGGAGATGGGATGAAATTAATGGATGCAGTCTTGACAAGGCGTCTCTGGGAAGCTGGCGTCTAAGAAATATCTGGCGATGACCAGAGAAAACCTACGCTCATCAGTAAGATTGCTGACTTGCCACTGTCAACTAAAGAAACACCTCCATATTATGGGGTTGACGGACACACCTCTTAACAGTATGTGTGAAGGGAAAGATGAAACTCTCATGCATGTCTTATGCGATTGTCCGAAGTTATCGTCAATTAGGAAGTATGTTCCTGGAAAGGACAGGATGGACGACGATCTAGGAGGACAATTCCTCCAGAACATGTACAATGAGTTACATGTGGCCTAACTGTGGGCCTACACTCACCTTCCCTACTCTACAGAACATAATGTAATGTAGTATTATGGAACAGAACAAACACATATCAAAATGACAGAAAGCTGAAATAATGTCTATAAATCACTATGGCCCGCGATCGCAATACGTCACAGAAAGAAGCTCGTGTCTAGAAGAGCGAAAGAGTGTTATTTAGGTACCTATCAGTTCTAAAATATCATCAGGGAATTTTGTGGGATTTCACTGCATAATTCATTGGGTACTTTTAGCATCCAAACATTCAAAAATTGACCATAGACGAACCTGTAATGATTATAGGTAATTAGTAAAATAGTAAATTTTATAAAGAGTAGACGACTGAATCACTAACAGTTCAGGCAGTTTTTATAGGATTTAGACGAAAAGTTTTCTGATGTTCGTCGATGGTTTTAAAAAGATTTTTTGCATTACGTCAGCCTATTCGAGCTTTCATGTCAGAAAAAGGCAACCGAATTCATTATTACAATGGTTGGTGGGTGGTGTTTTTCTGGTAGATATGGATAAACACTTCACTGATCCTAATATGAAGTTACAGGGTAAACATCTGAATGTCAGTCAGATGTATTCATGTATTCAAGAAACAAATTCTGTGGGAAAATCAAGTGAAAATACAAACTTTGGATCATTTCCCCCATTTAAATTTATTTAGCACAGTGAACAGAAAAAAATGGAACAATATTCTCAAAATCTGATCAAGGAATTCAACAATCGTTTTGAAGACTTCCACAATAAGAATAAAATGAAATTCCTAATTTTAAATAATCCATTCAATTTTGAAGCTTAACAGGCACAGGTACATTTGCAAATGGAGTTGATATATCTTCAATCGAATAGTATTTTGAAAGAGGTTAACCCTCTTATATTTATACACAATGTTTCAAGAGTTTGGATAACCGCCTGCAATTAAAAAAAGCATGCTGCACGAATTCTCTGCATATTTGGTAGTACCTATTTATGTGAGCCGATGTTTTCCGTCATGAAAATAAATGAGAACAAACATAACATAAGACCTATGAATGAACATCTATAATCAATTATTGAAATAATTAAAACACATTGTAAATTTATTAAATGGCGTCTGCAAAATTGTGTTTAACACCTCTGCCCTAGGTATTTCTATTCCTCAGTTCATTCTAGAATGCTGGTGAACTTTTCCAAAATACCTATTTCGAAAAATTCCATCAACAGATAAATGATAAAACTATTTCAGTGTTTATGTAACCCGAACTACACGTGGATGCATACCCGGCAGTGGACCGATACTCGGATTTTGGTGAAGTTCATCGAACAACTCGACCGACTTGTTGGTATGGGGTTTATAGATTCTGCAATGCTTGTGTATTCACACATGACCTAACATCAAAAGACATGGATGCAAACCCGAGGATATGGCTCAATGCGTTTTGGGTTTGTGGTTTGAATGCTATCGACAATTTAATGTTTGTAACTGAATTGTGATTCAAAAAACAATCACTTATGATATTTTTTTGATATTAATTTCAGGTGAAAATTTGTGAAAAAGATGTTGAATACTCGTAAATGAAAATGCAGACTCAGGCTATGGTGAAAACCAGCTAAATATATAACGACAGTTGAATAAATGTGAACATTTCGAATTGTATCCAAAATAAACTCACGAAAGTGTGTGTTATATTTATATATCAAAGAATCACAAACATATTCAGAAGTGAACTTTGATATAAAAGTTCACTTTCATTTTCAAATTGAAGTAGGTGTCTTAGGTGGACGTGTTGAATGATTTGAAATTACTTTTGGAAGTAAATGATATTTTGTTGTTCGAGAATAATACTGAATAGTTTATTAGTTCCTCAATAATACCCCTTTGTGTTATTAGCCAGGGGAGTAGATGATTTTTGATAGGCGTAGCTGAGTTGAGACTGGCCTCAACAAATTGTTCTTTAAGATAATATAATTTTGTTTACTCAAACTCTATGACCCTATTAAGTTGAAGACAAGCAAATAGAACTGTTCAATACACTGGGTTGTTTTAGAGTTCTAAGAAAAACGTTATCATTTCAACTCAAATCAGAATTTGAAAATATAAACTGACACTACTTTCTAGATTATTCAATTCTTATTGTGGGAGTAGTAGTTTCCAACTACTTGTAACATTTTTCTCATTTTAATTTAATCAAAAACGGTCTTGAAAAAATCTGAAAGATAATTTGCAACGCTTCAATTTCTGCATTGATCTCAACTACATTTACTGTTTCGCTGTATTTTATTAGAGAACCTTCATGTTGATCATGATGGAAGCATTTATTGTAAGTCAATGGCTACGAAAATAAACTTGCACATTCGCCAAAACATTTAGTTTACAGAATTGAAGTAATGGGTTCTATATCACTATCCACGTTGAGTATTTCAATCCAACTCATTAATTTGCTTTCAGGAACACAAAGATGACAAGTGCGAAAATGAAATAAAATTGATAGCACAATTAATAATAAGTTTGATTCAGAAAATATACATACAAGTATGCCAAATATGCAAATAATATTTGAAAGTAGTATTGAAGCTACAATCAATGCTTGTCGCTTGCAGTGGAGGGTCGAATATACCCAATATCTTTGGTCCTACCTACAAATGTGGGGCCTAATTTTTTTGTGGTCGTTATCAGCACTTAATAAACAGTCTAGCATATCTCGATGGGTTTCTAGCACCACCACAAAAAAGTTCAGGCTCGCGGAGTTTTTTATACCTACTTTTCATTTCATTTTATTGGCTAATTTCGTCTATTTGAAACCAATTAGGAGCCTAGTATATCATATATTTAATTGAAAAAAATATTGGGAGCCCTACAGTTTTTAAAAATGTGATACTAGCATGTAATTTGAATCAATTTTGATGAAACTCGCACTGTTTTTTGAGGCGAAGTAAATATAAGACACAAAACAAAACTATTAAACTTTCGTATATTGGTTCGGAAGTTCTAATGAATAATTATATGTGAGATTACTGCAGTTTCTAACCTCAAACAGTACTGTTTCGATTCGAAGATATTACGCTGAACCACACAACTTCCCTGAAAAGAACAAGCCTGAAGCTAAAGCTTAATTGCTGACCGCTTTGGGAAGCCTCGTTTGTTTTTGATTTTCATGCATGCATTGATGGCATGAACCTAATCGAGAAATATATTCAATAGCAATGAAACTATGAAATTGTTCTGAGATAATACTCATCCAATGGAAAAATATCAAATTAAATGAAGTGAGCATCATTTGAAAATCGCAGTAACTATCACGAAAGTATGGGGAATTTTTTCATATTAGGAATAGAAAAACTTTACTGATTTTTATCTATTTATTTATTGATCGGTCAATTACACTACAAAATTGTTATAACATACCAAAATCAAGAAAGTTTTAGTTGTAGAAAACAGTCAAACAGTCATTAGAGTTCAGTTATGAACCCAACAAGTAAGATCGTTAAGATAAACTATTGTAATTGCTTGAAAATAAAGAAACCTATTTATTTTAATAAGTCCAGTACACCACAAACTATTATTAAAATAACCAAGTGAAACTTAAAGAAGAAACCATATTAAAAGAACGTAAATACGCAAGACATTCAACACTAATGATCAATTGAATTATAAAACAAAACGTAACTATATCAAGTACATTACAGAATGGTAACAAAGTCCCAAATATTACATCAATGGGCAAACAAACTCTAGACCCTTCATACATTATATAATAGTAATAATATCCAAATGGTAAGCCAAGGAAGTTCAAATTCGAATATAAAAAAGACATGTACAAACACTAGAATAAGTTATGATCATTAAAAGAAATAATAAACGACTTTCCAGAAGTTTAATGAACAATCTCTGGATTAAGTTGTTTGATTGCCATTTTTTTGAATTTTAAATGTGACAAATTAAAAAGATCAAGTTCTGAAAAGTTTGTATTGAAATTTTTCTGAAGTCTACAACTTATTTTTCCATCAAGCCATAGTTAGTCTGGTAGAATCGCAACCCAAATGGAAAAATGTGATTAGTTCTCAAGGATCTTGAGTTAACAGAAAGGAAAAAGTCATCTGAAATAGCTGAAAATTTTAGATGAAGTTTTAAGGAATAGAACCATTGCAAGTTTACGTCTGTCCTCAAGTGATAATAAATCTAATACATACAGAATCATTTGCGAGTTAAATCCAGAGTATGGTAGGCCAAGTTTCCAAATTATATATTTGGTGAAGCGATTCTGCACTTTTGCAAGTCTCTCTTTGTGACAAGCATAAAAAGTACACCTAATTACATTATCATATTCCAAAATACTCCGAACCAGTGAAAAGTATAATGACTTTATAGCATAATATTCTGTAATATGGCGGGTATTCCTTTTGATCAATCCGTCCATTGAGTCATAATATATTAAAATTACAACATGTAATGAATAATAGTTCAAACATCGATAATAAGTCATATGGCTTGATGTAACTAATGATTTTTAATAAGTCTGAAATCAGAATAAATCTATTTACAAAATGATTATGTTAGCTGTAGAAAAGTGTGTGGTGCTAAATATATAAAAAACAAGCGTGGGGTGCCAATCTGGCACCCCACGCTTTTTTACAACAAAATTGATTGTTTGTAAATAGATTTATTCTGATTTAAGACTCATTAAAGTTCATTAGTTACATCAAGCCATATGATTTATTATCGATGTTGGCAATCTTAAATTAGTTTCAAATTATTTTTTATTTTTTGGTTAGTGCTGCAATTAAAGCAGTTTTTTGAGTTTTTTAACTATTATTACTATTCCACTGTTTAGTTTGGCTTGCTATTTCAATCCCATTTGTTGTTGTCTCACTTGCTCACACACAGAAACTGTGTGAGGAAATTATTCAATCCTGGTGATCCTGATCAGGAAAATTAGAAAAACTTTTGAAATTATTGTATTGTCAACGATTCTTTATTTGTATGGAAAGTTCAAAATGTACAAGTGAGTCAAAATCCAAAGGAGTTGGTTACAAACAAGCAAACATACAAGTGAAACTAATATAAGTGTATTAAAAAATGAATGGACTTCCAATTGAGAATGGCTCAATCAACAGCAACTTTTCTTATAACCAAAAATCTGTTATATGAAAATGAATAGATCGTAAAATGATCTGAAAAATTAAATACCCGCTTGAATTCATTAGCGTATCTTTTCTAACCACGACGTAGTCAGGAGTAAAATTACCAAGAGTTTTCCAACTCAGCAATTTTTACAAGCAGAGTTTCACAATTTCCAGTGTACACGATTTTCCGATATCTCTTTCCACTTTCCGCATTCTTTGGGAACTTCAAGATGCTCAGTGAGAAACTACCAGATGACATCTTCTGATTCGTCCTCACCACTTTATGTTCTATAGGTGGACGCATCTCAGCCTGTATCATTACAAGTATTCGAAAAAAATGTTCACTCCCACACAGATTTTTTCGGTAGGTTATATGATGTTAACTTTTTCAAAATCTAAACATATCAGTAGCTCAAGAACTGATGTTGAAAGAGAGAAATGTTTATCAGTATTTACAATGTACTTATGATGCACTGTTTGGATGCTTTGGTGTAGTGAGTAATAAATTATACTGGAGTTTTTTCCCAACACGAAACTATTATTTTAATACCTCAACACTGGTTTCGATCATCAAGTGATTATATTATCAGTTCGCAATTCCATTGTCTAATCTAATATATAAAAATGGCTGTTTGTTGGTTGGTTGTTTGGATGATTGGTTGGTAAGGGATAAACTTTTACATCGCTCAACCGATCGTGATGAAACTTGACATGTATGAGTAATTTTTCATAGAGAAGGTTTCAGGATATAAATTTTTTTGTAACTCTCCACTAGATGGCGCTGTAGAACAACTTTTGAAAGCACTGTTCTATAACGCTGTGCACGCCTAAGTTCGTTGATTCTGATTCTGTTGAAACATTGGAACAGCAGCGATACAGCAACATAGTACTAATTAATACTACAACTACCAAATTCTACGCGGGCGAAGCCGCGGGCTACAACTAGTATAATATATAATAGCTATTCTTTCTGATAGGGATAGATACCCAAGTATTTTATTTTAATAAATTATAAAAATTATAGTTATACAAAGCAAAATACTAACTAACCTTTCAATCTTTGACGACGACGAATGTCGTCGCGGGCACGAGCCAAACGCTTCTATATCCCACAACTGTCCTGTGTCACACACGGGGTGACTGCGGCTTCGACTATAGAATTAAATCAGGGTTTGTAAACATGAGGGCGTCAGACGCCGCGTTAGTTGAACCAGTCTACTACCAGTGCCACTATGGAGTTAGAGGAGGTAGCATGTATTTGGTTGTTATACCGTAGATACACGGCAAGGCGAAGAAGACAAAGAAGATGGTGGGTGCATCCTGTAATAGATGATAGATTGACCATGGGTTCATTTATGAGGGAACACTCCAACAAGTTTTTTAACTACTTCCGTGTAACTTCATTTGATGAACTGTTATCTTTAGTCAAAGATGACTTATTACCTTGTGAATATTTAGTGAGGGATGCGATTTCACCAGAAGAAAAACTCGCTGTAACATTAGGGTAATTTATTCATTACAATAATTCATAATGTCTCAAAAAGAAAATTATCAGTTGTAAATATCGGAAAAATCTGAGTTAGCTTGCGAAATGCTACTGTCCGTTGCTGAAAAGGCTGCTCCTGTTAGCACAGATTGGGAATAAGGTGTGTTCACTGCTGCTGCAGCTGCTGATTGGCTGCTGTAACCGATGTGCTCGGAGGAACTGTTTTGTATTAGAGGACATTGGTTTATTTGCAGATCTGACCCGTAATTAAATTGATTGAAGGTCTGGGGTTGGTGCACGGTCACTGTGGGCTTGGTACGAGTGATAACTTTGTGGTGCTAAATGATGAATACTTGAAGGGTTGTAGAATTATTGGGCCCTCTGAAGTACTTTTATTAACTATATTTTTGTATGGAGCCGTCCACGTCCAGGTGCTTTTTGCAGCTCCGTATACAAAGACAAGCAAAATAGTTTGTCATCATCATCATTTGGAACTTCTGTAGGTCTTTGTTCCCTAAGAGCAACACTTTTATTTCAAATATCTATGAATTGCTTGTCGATAGAGTTCATCTTGAACTTTTTGTTACTATCAACGTTCCTATCAACAGCACTCGTTCTGGGTTCATCTGAAAGTAAGTGTAAATCCTGCGAATCTGTTTCTTCGTCTTATTGATTGCTGTTTTCTAGGTTATCAGTGACAATTTTGTTTGTTACAGTAGGTGGCAGAAACTGAAGACGTTGAAAAAATATGTATGGATTTGAGTTACTTGTCTCAGAACCAGATTTCAACGTTTTTTGTTTCTTTAATTCCCTTGCGTAGTTATTTCGAACATGTTTCCATTTTTTTTGCAACGTATTTCCTGAAACAAAAAAAATGTTAACACACATATTATAGGATATTTTTATTATTCAGGTATGTGACTACAGAAATCTGCACTTCGCATACTAAAAAACATAAAACTACAGCTGGTTTGTACTTTTCTAGGTATTTGGCAACAGGAAAATCCTTTCCTGACCTCCATTACATGTTCAAGATGGGAAAATAAAAATCTCAAACATAGTGCGACAAGTATGCTCAGCTCTGTGGAGAGTTCTCAAACCTATATGTATGCCTCCTATCTCAGAAGAAAGATGGAAAGAAATCAGCAATGATTTCCTCAAATAGGCAAACTTCCCTAACTGCTTAGGAGCAGTGGACGAAAAGCATATCAAGATTATGCAACCTTCTGATACTGGATCTCTTTACCACAACTACAAAAATTTTCTTCAACTATTCTTCTAGGTGTGTGTGATGCAAACTATTGTTTCCTATATGTGAACGTAGGGTCTTATGACAAAAGTAATGACTCCATAATTTTTAAAGAATCGCTGTTTCACAAACACATATCTGACGAAACATTTAACGTCCCAGCAGCCAAACCAATAACAACATTAGATAACACTAGTTTACCTTACGTATTTGTTGGTGACGATACTTTTGGCCTGTCTTAAAACATCAAGTGTTCTTACATAGAAGAGTAGCTCCCCCATATGAAAAAAATCTTTAACTATAGACTTTCAAGGACTCGCCGCTACATAGAATGCACGTTTGGAATCATGGCAAACAAGTGGCGAGTATATCACAGAGCTCTGAATGTTAACATAGATTTTGCTGAGTCAATTATATTGGCGTGCTGCCTTCTACACAATTACGTCAGACGTGGCTCCTGGGAAGGAGAGGCTTATTATCAAGCAACATTTGATAGTTCCTTGGGCAAGTAACTACGCAAGAACTGTGAGGGACCAGTTACGGACCAGTTACGGACCAGTTACGGACCAGTTACGGACCAGTTACGGACGGCAATCTCCCTTGGCAAGACCGAATGGTGTAAGTGTTTACGAGCAATGCACACTGTTATGTGTTACTATTTTGTGTACTAGTACAAAGACAATGTCTTAATTTTATTATGTTAAGGTATTGCAATTTAAATAAATTGTTATCACTTATGCTATGTATAGTTACCCAAAACTGTCCTCTGTTCCTTTGTACTGTTTTCTTCTGCAAATATATCCACAATCTCCTGATAAGCTAACTTTTCAAATACTCTATTTTTATAATCTGGAGACTCTATGTCCCAGATGCATCTTCTTTTTTTCCACTTCACCAATAAATAATTCTGTGTCAAACGCTTCCATTATATACAACACACAAAAACTGGTTAACGGAAAAACAAATGTTAAACAGAAAACAGAGATCACAACAGTCTAGTGATGGCACTGAACAGTTGAATTTGAAGAACTTGTTCGAACTGTTCCAGTTCTTATCGAAAACCTGTTCTTTTTAACTGTTCATGTTCACTTATTCTTGAATGACCACTCATCATGCGTCATGGTCATTTTTAGCGTTTGGTTCCAAATGGTTCCGAGTTTCCGTACGTTCCCTCCATTCGACTTGTTGTTCTCAGTTTATTTCAGTAACAGGCTGAATTTTAGTGTAAAATAAATGAGAGATCAATCCCTATTTGGATTTTTTCCAATCACAGAGAAACAAGTGTAATTAGCAACATCTGAAATTTGCAAGCAAGTTATTTCCTTCGAATCTTCCGTGACAAATTTAAAGCGTCATATGCTTATTAAAAAGCACTCCACGGTAAAAATTCTACCCACTGAAGGAACAGTGAAAACCACCCACGTTGAGAAGTAGTCACAGGGACAGGGACCTACAATTTTGCAAAAGGTAGGTATATAATTAATTCGTTTTGCATTTTTTCAGTCCAAAATTTCATGAAAAACAATTTTGACTCGTCGGTGCTAAGTGCAGCCGACATCACAGGCCACAGAGCCCGTCATCCAGTTCCAGCATCAACCTGTGCAAGCGTCTTTGGAATAGCCACTCACCATCTGAACAAGTTCAGTTCATTGAAAAGAACAGGATCACTGAACAGTTGATTGATATCTGTTCCGAAAAACCAGTTCTGTTCTTTTGGGCCCATCTCTACAACACTCGACTCTAATGCCCAGTCTAGTAACTCGAAACGCACCACAAACGCAACGGTCGAAGTGAAAACTACAAGCGTCGCATTTTACTGACGTTGGTTCAAAACGCGGGTTTGCATGTGAACGATCCCATTTATTCCTAGGTACTAGGCTAACACGCTTTTGACAAACGCGGCGTCTAACGTTCTCATGTGTACAAAGTCGCGAGTTCGGGAAGTTAGCTTTTTGGATATGAGACATCTATCTCGCTGGGACATATATTCCGGTTTTACCCTACCGTGAAAATACAGAAATCTATTCACTCAAATGACTGGCTCAATAACAAGACGAATATTTATTTGAGTCCTGGCACAAGTATCACTTTCTCACTAGTGATGAACGAGTATATAAAGAAACAAGTTTGATAGAATTCGTAATGCGAATAGGATTCAGGGATCATCTTCACATTTCATCTGATCTACAAATATGGTAAAAATTGCAAATTTGAGTGCTGATTATTTCTTGCATAGTTGATTAACAAATCATTTCAGCCAACACATTATTTTTCTGTTATTTTCTCTACTGATCTAAAATCTTGTAATTCCGTGGAATATATTGAAATCAACATTTGCAGCTCTTCATTTGGCTAAACAGCACAATTGATTCATGATTGTACGGTTTTGTCAATCGTTTCACAATGGCCAGTTACTGGAACCATCTACAATTGACTGATGAATACAGTTTAAGTTTTTTCAACCATTAGATTGGTTAGACAATTATGTCAATAGTTAATTTATATAGGTACTCCAATTTTATTTTTCAATTTCGAATGCAGAGAGAATGTTTCATGACTATTGGTTTATAGTTCATTTGATGGAAATTTCAAATTTAAAAACAGTGCGCTTTGTTTTATCTCTCTAAGTACCATAGTTTTCCCAAAATTAATTATCAAAAATCATGTTTGAAAATGAGTTATATATCTAAAATCAGTACACAAAGTCGATAGATCACAAAATATTTACCTAAACTATGATTTTATGCATTATTTGATAATATTCAGTAATGAAAATCAAAAAATATAGCAAACTGGATTAAAGAATCATTTCAAATATTCAATTTATTCTACAATCCTCAATCTATACAACTGAAATTTATTATAAAAAAAAGATTTCTCCATACATAACTCTTTCTATTATAGCTACTAAATACAAGCGTTACAGGCTCGCTTGGGTAATCTGTTAAATCTTCCAAACCTTGAGAGGAAGGTTGAATTAGGTCAGATTCAGACAGAATTGATTGTACTCGAACTGATCCAACAAAAGCTTCTGAGCTAATAATATCATCAATAATATGATAAAATTCAATTAATTTTGTTTCATACTCTCAGTAACAGGAATAATTCCAGATAATACTTTCTTCGGAGAATACTTGAAGTTGAAATGAAAAACTCTGTCATCAAATTCAATATTTACGTTCCCCTTTCATTTATAGTCACTTTTGAAATGATTTCTATAAAGTCTTGGAAGAGTAGAAGGATTGTAGTTCTTTCTTTTCAATACTTTCACCTTCATCATTTCATCCTTTGGGAACCTAAACTCATT